>ML821449.1:407-11950 GCA_009831015.1 Picea engelmannii
TTTTCTTCCTTCAAATTGAGTAAATGAGGTGTTTCAAGTGCCTCTGTGATGTCGTCATTGAGGTACCATGATTCAATGGTATTTACGACACCCTTATGACCAACTTGTGACATTTGCGACAAGTTGTACAGGAGTTGCGACACTTGCGACAAGTGAGAGGTATGTGCGACACTTATCTAGTTGAGTGATTTGGATGTGTAACAACATTCACCACCCCATGGGGAACATTCATGTATAAAAGGATGCCTTTTGGGATGATGAACGTAGGGGCCACTTTTCAGAGGGCCATGGACATAGATTTTGTGGGAGAGAAAGACACATTTATGGTCATATACCTAGATGACATTAAAAAAATTTCCAAGTCCAATGAGGAACATTTGCAACATTTGGAGTAGGTTTTCAAGAAATGAAGGAGGTATGGGATATCTCTCAATCCTAGGAAGTTTCACTTTTCCATGCCAGAAGGGAAGCTCCTGGGCCACATCATATCATCTGGAGGCATAAAAATGGATCCAAAGAGGGTTTGTGCCATTCAACAAATTGAGATTCCCAGAAATAAAAAGGTTGCCCAATCTTTTATTGGTAAGATAAACTTCCTTAGATGCTTTGTGCCAAATTTTGCTAAAATTTTGAAGCCTATTACCAACGTGTTGAAGAAATATGTTGTGATAAAATGGTCTTTGGAGGAGAAATCATCTTTCCAAACAATCAAGCAAGATTTAGTTGAAGAACCTGTATTGGCTAGCCCAAACTATACCAAAGATTTCTTCATCTTTTCCTTTGCCTCAGATGAAACAATTGTTATTGTACTGCTGTAGAAAATGAAGAAGGGAACGAGCAGCCCATAGCCTTTTTCAGCAAATCCCTCCGAGAAGCTAATATCAAGTATGATATATTAGAGAAACATGCTTATGCACCGGTCAAAGAACTCAAGGTCTTCAGGGTTTATGTGCTACAGTCTAGCATAACGACCTTTGTTCCTAGCAACAGTGTCAAAGAGATTTTGGTCCAGCCGGACAACGAGGGGAAAAGATGAAGATGGATTGTCAAACTGTTGGAGTATAAATTGCACATAAATCCCACCAAGATGATCAAGCGGAAAGGACTGGCCAAATTTCTATCATAATCAAAATGTAAGGTGCTAGAATTACATCAGATCTTTACCCAATCAGATACACCCATCATACAACTTGGACAAGACAACTTACAGGTATTTGGAAAATATTCCTCTTCACCTTGGTATAAAAACATCATCTATTTTATACAACATTTTGAATGTCCACCAGATGTGAAGAAGACAAAGGCCAGGTATCTCAAGTTGAAAGCCATCAAATTTTGCATTTCAAACCAGAGCTTGTATTGGAGGGATCCTGCTGGCATTTTGTTAAAATGCCTTGATAAAAATGAAGCCAAACAAATCATGACAAAGATGCACAGAGGAGCGTGTGGAAAACACTAGCACTGGAAGGCCACAATGCTCAAGATACTAAGGGAAGGATATTACTGGCCCACCCTTTTCTTTGATGTCTTTGCCACTATTAGAGCATGAAATGAATGCCATATGTTTGCAGGGAAGAAAAAGTTACTATCACTACCTCTGAAAACTATCAATGCCAGTAGTTTGTTTTAGTAATGGGGGTTAGAATTCATAGGAGAAACAAATCCACCCTATAGTGGACAACACAAGTGGATTATCATTGCCACCAACTACTTCACCAAATGGATTGAGGCTGTGCCCACTAGGAATTCCACTGACAAGGTAATCATGAATTTCCTGGAAACTAATATTTTTTCCAGATTTGGGTTCCCTAGTAAGCTTGTAACAAACAATGCACAAGCATTCAAGTCCAAAGCCATGATTGACTTCTGTGATAGTCACAACATTTCCTTGACACATTCCACACCCTATTACCCTCAGGGAAATGGCTTGGCATAATCATCAAACAAGACTCTCATCAGGATCATTAAAAATTTATTGACTGAAAGAAAAAAATCTTGGGACTCTAAACTCAAATATGCCTTATGGGCTGACAAGATCGGCACTAAGAAGTCTCTAGGAACCTCATCATTCCATCTTGTTTATGGCATAGCCACTATTTTTCCTACACAACTCGGTATACCAGTCCTAAAATTCTTGCAAGAGGATATTGAGGAGCCCAATGACATCCAATGGAGGATCTTCCAGATTATAGAAGTTCAGCAGAGAAGAGAGGCGCTTAATCAGAGAACATATACATACCAGAGCAAGATCAAATCAACCTTTGATAAGAAAACCAAGAAGGAGATTTTTCAGGAAGGTGACCTAGTTTTGAGGTGGGATGCCAGAATGAACGACAAGTCCAAGCACGATAAATTTGACAACCTCTGGTTTGGCCCTTTTAAGGTGATTGAAGTTCTGGACAACAACACATTCATCCTGCATAATCTAGATGATACAGAGATCTTTGGAGGCCCAGTAAATGTGTTCTTCCTAAAACACTATTTTGTTTGAGGATGGGGGAAGGTCCCTCTTGTACCATAGATGCTTTCCTTTATTGTTTCTTTTGATTAGTTAGTTGTGTGTGAATAAAGCCTCCATAGCCCAACAAGGTACTAGGGTGTAGTTTCAGTTTTTTAATTCAATAAAATGCATGGATGAGGGACAGTAACAGATACGCAGGGCCAACAGACAGAAACGAGGGTAAGTGATGAAAGGTAAGAGCAATTATCTAATCTCAAGGCACTGATCTACAATTCTTATCACCTCACAGGGACGAGCTATATATAGTTGGAGCCAATGTTGTAACCTAGGTTTGCATCCCTTGGCTCTCCTCTCTTTTTCCTATGACTGAATCAATTTTTCGTTTTTTTGGTTGTTTAAGGTAGTTTCCCACTACTGAGTGTCTTGTCCCTTATTCATTTTTTTAGTCTTCGTGCATTTTTGTTTTTGTTTTTTTGGAAGGATAAAATACATGTCATATTTTTTTCAAAATTCTTGTCATCACGTGAACCATTGATTGAGATCACCGCAAGTCTACCAAGCCTTTTTCTATGCACAGGAAATGTCTGTACACATGATGCAACAATCCAGAGAATTAATTTTTGGGCTTAGACCATGGGAACAGACAGGTTAATTTTCGACGGTGGAGATCCATTAGGTCAAATAGATCAACGACTCTTGTCCATTCTGGTTCCAGAATCGCGCAAGTTTTAATATCAAGTTTGAAGTACTAATTTCTCAAATACCCAAAGCCTCTGAAGAGATGAAGAGTCGAAGTCCCGAGAACCCGAAACGTCACTTCGACGATTTTCCTTTAGGAGTTTTTGAGCATAACATTCATAAAATCTCGAACTCCCGAAACCTGGATATCCAAAGAAAATCTGGACCATTCATTGGTCACAACACATGGTGATAGATCATTCACTTCAGAGATTTTTCTTCGGAATATTTTTCATGTTTCACATTCAAAACATCTGAAGCTCGAAATTTTGAAGTGAATCTGGACCATTGATCCCAAATCAATGAGAACCGTTGATCCTTGTAGCAGGTAAATATCACCCGAATCACGGATCGTCATCATATCTATGACCACACTTCATTGCGGGGACGTAAACTGCTCGAGCATTAATTTTCCTAAGCGGTCCCACAATTTAAACCATGGTATTGTTGGAACGGTATGTGACAACTTGTGGTGGATTGCAGGCCCAAAGGTGGTCTGGATCCAAACCACCCTCAACAGCTCCGGCAATCACATGCTTGAATGACATCAGTTCACTGCACCACCTGTTCTCCACTCACTTCCCAACCTCTCTACTCATCCTCTCCCTACGCACCACCTGTATCCTTCACTACATGTCTCCAACTCCAAACTCTCGATACCTCCACCATATTCACACCTCCTCTCACTTTGACATCTCCCTTCACACATCATCTACCCTCGCATCCATTCATCTCGTATCTCGATTGGATGCTTGCCTCCACGTCTCCCCTCGTGCCCAATGGGTCGACAACCATTCCAGAGAATCTATTTCACACGTACATATGGAATTTGAAGGGGTCAATATAGAGTGTGCTTGGATTCCAGAAGCTCAGGCATAGATAGAGAGTTAAGTCTGAGTCACAGGTCTATGTAGATTAGTCTCAGAAACACTTTAACAAACTCTACTCATGCACCTGGTTATCTCCAGTGTCCTCCAACAGCTCACAAACATGTCATCGTTCAAAATAAATCTCTGCTCTGTCACTCCAAGGCCTATTTTCGGCCACTCAGTTACTTCGGCACATGCATTAGTCCTTTCATAGATACAATAGTAGTTTTATTTGTTTAAGTCCAACATTTTCCTATATTAGATGCAAGAGTAGTCTTCTGTGTGTGATAAGAACCACTCTTGCTGATTAATTCCAGTATATTAGTAAAGTTAATTATTTGATTTACGAACAGTTCCCTAAATTTAGGACTCAGTACCCTAAGGACGAAAGCCTCTACAACTCCTTTAAATAGTTAGTTTTTGGATATTGTAAAGGTCGTATTTTTGAGGAAAGAATAGCAACACAACAAATTGGTTGAACCCATTTTATGCATGGATTAAATCTCTTTACCTGGTGAACATACTCTTGATCACAATGTTTCATTCAACTCTTCATGTGTTTTCATTCTTATCTTGAATACAGTTTTTGATTTGTGCAACATACATGTCATTTCCTTTCAGCTATTGTACGACTTATTTTTACTGATATGCAGCATGTCAAACAACTAATGCTTTGGTGAAGATTTTTTTTCTGCAACCTGTGGGATTTATTGTGTTTTGATACATGTTTGATGTCTTGAAATGATATTTTAAGTATTGAAATTCTTGCAGCAGATTATTCATTGAGTAGCTTGTTATTTCCCTCTGTTTTATATTATTTCATTGGTTTTTCATTAGTGTGCCATCACCCGAGGAAGGCCCTCATCCATATCGTTCTGCCAACCCAACCTTGCCTTTGTCTTGATAGAATAACCCTCTGACCAACCAACAAAAGATTTAAAAGAAGCAATCATTCTAAACTGATAGGTGGCCTAGCTTTTCCCTTTAGTAGTTAGGTGCAGACCTTAGGACCAACACTTAATTATTTATACTTGCAAAATTCCTTACAAAAAGGCCTAATCATGGGAGAACCCATGGGCTGACATCCCATAACCCATTACAAAAACCTAAGGGACCCCTTGCTGGGTCCACATAGACTGCAAAATAAGTGAGATCCATGATCTTAGCTCCACCTGGGCGCTCCATCTTCGACAAGCCTGTCGAAGTGCAAAAGTGGTCCAAACCTCACCAAGGTTTCCTCAAAACTTGGTCGAGGGCCAACACTATGACAAGAAAATGCAGGAGTTCTTTGAACTCAGGTTGGGAAGTATGACTATGGCATAATATGAGAAGAAGATCTTGGGGTTGTTAAAGTATGTTGGGTTCATTAATGATGAGAAGGTGAAAATACATATATTTCTAAGTGGGTTGCTGACCTTTTATAAAGAAAATATTAGGTATGATGAGCCCAAGACTTTGGTTGAGGCCATCAGGAAGGCTAAATACTTGTATGATCAAGGCCAAGGAAGAGAATCTGTGCATAAATATTGGAAGGATAAGAAGGAGGAGAAGTCCGATAAGAGAAGGAAAGGATTCAAACCTCCCTTCAATAGGAATAAGCCTAATAGAAATCATCAAGATCAATATGCTAAGGGAGAATCCAAGAAAGAAAACTTCTTGGGAAAAAGGGGAATACCACCAATCCAATGTTGGGGATGCAAAGAATATCACTTGTACAAGGATTTCCCACATAGAAATGACAGAGTAAAGACCATGCATAACTTCCAAGAGCCTACAACAGTCGAAGATATGGGAAGGATTTATGCAAACTTAGATGATTGACGAGTGGAATACTACTCCAATATGATCGAAGTGGAAGGTAAGATCATAGATTAGCCTATTTCTATTTTAATTGATTTGGGAGAAAGTCATTGTTACATTGATCATAAAATAGTGGATAGATTACATTTGGAGAAAAGTAAGCTTGGAAAATCAAGTTTGGTTCATTTAGCCACTGGAACCAAAAGGAGAATCCATGATATGGTCAGAAGTTGTTCCACAAGTCTTAATGGTGTGAATACTAGTGTTGATATGAATATCATACCCTTAGGGTCTTATGATATTCTAATTGGAATGGATTGGTTGGACAAGCATCATGTTGTCCTATATTGTCATAGCAAGACATTTACCTGTCATGATGGAGATGGAAAACATAGCACTGTGAAAGGAGTTCCAAGACCCATCTCTATAAGGGATATTTCAGCGTTACAACTGAAGAGATGTTTTATAAAAGGATGTCAATTGTATGCAGCTCATGTGGAAGAGCCAAAAAATACAAAGGTGCCAAGCCTTGAATATTTATCGGTACTATGGGAATTTGAATATGTATTCCAAGAAATGCCAGGGATGCCACCAAGAAGGGAGATATATTTCTCAATTGATTTAGTTCCAGGAGTTTCCCCAATGTCAAAAAAATATTACAGAATGAGAACACCAGAGTTAAAATAATTACATATGCAGTTGGAGGAATTACTGAAGAAAGGGTACATACATCCAAGTGTTTCACCTTGGAGAGCACCAATACCTTTTGTCAAAAACAAGGATGGAACCTTGAGGATGTGTATTGAATTTCAACAATTGAGTACGTATACTATAAAGAACAAGTATCCTCTACCCATAATTGATGGCCTCTTTGATCAGATAAGAGGAGCAAAGATATTTTCAAAGATTGACCCGAGGTCAGGATACCATCAGGTAAGAATCAAGGAAGAATACATTCATAAGACAAACTTTAGGACAAGGTATATGCATTATGAATTTGTAGTGGTGCCATTTGGACTGACCAATGCACCAGTTGTATTTATGTTCTTAATGAATGGCATATTCAGAAATTATTTGGATAAGTTTGTCATAGTATTCTTGGATGACATACTTGTCTATTCCAAGTCTGAAGAGGAGAATGAACATAATTTAAGACTAGTATTGCAAGTTTTGAGAGAACATCATTTGTATGCCAAGCTGAGCAAGCGTTTTTTTTTATCAAAATCAGATCATTTACTTGGGACACATTATTTCAGAGCAGGGCATAACAGTAGATCTAGAGAAGATTGAAGCCATTAGAGGATGGCCAATACCCATAAATGTGTCAGAAGTCATATCTTTTATGGGATTATCTAGTTACTACAGAAGGTTCATAGTAGGTTTCTCTAATATTCCTCATCCCATCACTTCTTTTCAAAAGAAGGTAACCAAATTTGAATGGAAACGTAAGTGTGAAGATAATTTTACTCTGTTGAAGGAATTACTTACTAGTGCACCTGTGTTAAAGATTGTTAACCCAAATGAAATCTTTGTGGTATGTACAAATGCATGTAACGAATGACTTGGGGGAGTCCTCATGCAAAATGGACATGTCATTGGTTATGTTTCCAGAAATCTTAAGGAACATGAGAGTAACTATGCCACACATGACTTGGAGCTTGCTGCCATTGTCCACGCCTTGAATATGTGGAGGCATTATCTCATGGGGAAGAGATTTGATTTAAGGATAGACCACATTGGCCCGAAGTATCTTTTTGAACAACCAACCTTGAATTCCATGCAAACAAAATGGATGGAATTTTTAAGTGAATATGACCTTGATATCAAGCATATCAAAGGAAAAGAGAATAAAGTTGCCAATGCACTTAGTAGAAGAGTGTATCACGTGCATGTTATGTTGATACTAAGAGGGGGGTGAATGATTGTCAAGTACAATTTAAAACCTTTTTCAATTTATACTTAAACCATTCAACTATATCCAATGATCAATGAACAATAGTATAAGAGTTACACCAATACACCATAATACACCATGCACAATATATGAGAAATAATCAATAGTTATTGTTCAAGGGAAGTAATGACTTCCAAAGGTAGCTACAACCTCCAAATGTAAAGGGAGGGATAAACCTTCAAGAGGAGGATACAATCCTCCAATATCAAGAGACATTTTAAATCTCCATCCTTTCCCCTTCCTTCCACCCAATAATATATGAGAGATAATAAAACTTTACATTGAATCATCACCATCAACCAACCATCACATAGAACCTGATAATGCTTCATGAGACTTCTTCAATTTTTGCAATTATTCAATTCTTAGAATAATATGATCCTATAGATAATATTACTCAATGTATTCTCTGAAACGTCTCCAAGTTTCACTCCTTTAATCCTCCCCAAAAATAAGTTATCGAGAGAATGGTATACCTTGTTCAATTCTGGTTTATTCAGGAGATCGAACTTGTACAGAATGCCCCATGATCAATATTTAACATAATATTTTGAAACTCGCACAAAAGAAACTAAATTTCGTACTCTTTCCAATTCAATTTTTCCCACTTCATTTGGATTCTCTATGAATAAGTTATGATTTTTTTACCCAGAACACATGTTTATTGAATAGCTTCAGGACTGGTCAAAAACCCTGTCTTCCACAGAGTGTATCTCCATAATTATAGCGAATCAAGAGCTGAAAATTTTACCACAGGTACCTTGATATGTCTTCTCAATACCATAGTAATTTCACAATCTGAATCATTCTATACAAAAATTTATAGCTAAAATGGTAAGATGACCTGAAAATAACATACCTTAGAACACATCACCAAAATACTTCATCCTCCCTTGAAATCCGGCCTTCTTTACTTATGATTTCCTCTAAAATTCGACTTGTGTGTCAAATGAATGTATAATGATATTTATTTATACCATTTATGTCAATTCCTTTTAACATTAGCGTCGACCTGACACTTTCTTATTTTGTAATTTTGTTCTTTAATTATCTTCAGGGCCTACACGTACTTCCTTCTTCAATTCACTTTGTCATCTTCAAACATTCATTTCTCCTCAACCATGAGGATCCACATGACGTGCCACATACCACCAGAAAAAAAATTATGTATACTATCCATCCATGGGTGTTGTATCTGCATGTGCATTGTCCTTCATGTCCAAATACCTTCATCAATATTGTGGTCCAAAACCCATGACTAGGGTTGACATCAATGACAACAACCAATCTTGCAACAATCTCCCCCTTTGTCATTTATGGAAACACTCATGCTCCCCCTATCATCATGATCCCAATTTCTCTCCCCCTTTGACATCAATGGAAAAGGGTATGGATTCTCCCCTTGAGTTTAATTGCAAAAGGTAACCTTCTTCTTTGGGGATGCTCCCCCCAAACATGTGGCACTCAATAATACTTCATACCTATTTTTGGTCTTTGGGAATTTTTCTTCCTTGGAATCATTTTGTGTGGCTTCTGTCTTCTCTCTCTTCTTCATGTCTAGGATGTATATGTTGTTCGCTCTTCTTGTTGCATTTGCAACCAATCTTCCTAAGTTATTTTCTCTGATTTTACATTTTTGGGAGTCAAATGTAAGAGTGTATCCTTGATCACACATTTTACTAACACTGAGTAGATTATGCTTCAAGTCTTCAACCAATAGGAGATTCTTTGCTTTTACATTTTTTCTTCCAAGTTCTACTACACATTCTTCAAGTATTTTGGTAGATGAGTCATCTCCAAATGCAACATTGACACCCTTTCTCTTCAAGCTGATGAATTTGTCTTGATCCCCATTCATGTGTGAAGAACATCCACTGTCTATGTACCATTCATCTTCTTCTTTACATTATTCAATGATTAATGCTATTCGACAATATTCATTGTTTGGAATCTCTTTCCTTATCCATACTTTGGTTGACATAGATACATCTTCATTCATATATCTGCAATCTCGTGCTTTGTGACCAAGATAATTACATTTGTCGCATACAATATTTTTGTCTATCAATGGGGAAAATGAATTATAACTTATGTTGACAAATCCACGATTATTTCCATATCTTCTATTTACACCATTCATGTTTCTTGCGTATTTGTACCTTTCATTGATTATGCAATTAATTGTCTTATGTCCAAAATTTTTGCAAGTATAACAATGAGCAAGAAAGAAATTTTGATACCTTGGAGTAAGTGGCCTTATTTGTGATGTAGTCCATCTGGGTTCATGATCGATTATTCTGTAGTTTCCTTCATACTGATTGAATCTTCTTTGATTCCTGAAGGTAGGAGGTCTTCTTGGATATTCATCTCTGTTGTAATCATTCCTTCTTTCTGGTATCTTGGTCCACTTCTCATCAGCTGTCTGTGTATCTCTTTCTTCAACCTTCTTGTTGGTATTTGCATCTTCTTTTTATGAAGTTTCACCCATCCATCCAAGATGTGTTAATTCTTTTGGCACTTGAGAGTTTCTTGATATCTTCCTCAATGAGACAATTTCTTGTTCAAGTTTCTCACAATATTCTTCTTTCTTCATCATTTGGACATTCCTTACTTCTCCTATTCTTCTTTCTTCTTCGAGTAGAGTTTTCAAGGAAATGTTTTCGTCGCTTAGTTTCTCAAAGTCTTCTAATTGTTTCTTCAGGCTTACAAATATATTTTCACAACTACCCAATTCTCTTCTTAGTTTTCTATGCATATTTTTGAGCTTGCTATTTTCAATCTCAACATGCTTCAATTTTTTAAGATTCTCATCTTCTTGTTGAATAATTTATGCTTCATGATTTTCTTCTTCTTCATTGGAATTTTCTTATTCAATGTCATCTCCTTCAATACTTGGATGAGGACATTCAAATTCAACATGTCCCACTCCTTCACAATTAAAGTAAAAGAACTGACCTCTATTTGCTTCTTTGAAATCTGAGATGTAATTTGATTCAACTTCTTCTTCTTCTTCTTCCCTTGCATAAAGGTCTTGTAGCTTGTCCCAAATATATTTTGATGATGGACATGATTCCACCTTGGATTTCACTGAATCTGTCAATCCATCCAGGATGGTATCTATTGACAATTTATTGTTCCTTATTGCTTCCTTCTGAGCTACAGTCTTTGGTTTCTTCAAAGCATCGTATCCTGAAGCAACTGAGAACCAAACATCTGCCCCAAGAGATTTCAAGTAAGTTCCCATTCTATTACTACAGTATTCAAAATTGCTTCCATCAAATGGTGGAATCCCATTTGGAATTTTTTCTTCCATTTCTTCTTAGGATCTTCCTTCCAGTCGTTAAACTGTAATGAAGGTAACCCACTCTAATACCAATTGTTGATACTGAGAGGGGGGTGAATCAGTGTCAAGTACAATTTAAAACCTTTCTCAACTTATACTTAAACCATTCAACTATATCCAATGAGCAATGAACAATAGTATAAGAGTTACACCAATACACCATAATACACCATGCACAATATATGAGAAATAATCAATAGTTATTGTTCAAGGAAAGTAATGACTTCCAAAGGTCGCTATAGCTTCCAAATGTAAAGGGAGAGATAAACCTCCAAGAGGAGGATACAATCCTCCAATATCAAGAGAGGGTTTAAATCTCCATCCTTGCCCCTTCCTTCCACCCAATAATATATGAGAGATAATAAAACTTTACATTAA
>ML821449.1:13649-47342 GCA_009831015.1 Picea engelmannii
CCATATTTACTTCTTATCAACCATGAAAAAACAATAATGAGTCATATTTACATCAAACACTATTGGGTCCATTACCCAAAACTTTGTGCTATGGGTCTTTCTTCAAGAGTTGACATCAATGACAACCAACCTTAATCAACAAAATCATCACCATCAACCAACCATCACATAGAACCTGATAATGATTCATGAGACTTCTTGAATTTCTGCAATTATTCAATTATTGGAATACTATGATCTTGTAGATAATATTACTCAATTTATTCTCTGAAACTTCTCCAAATTTCACTCCTTGAATCCTCCCCAAAATTTAGTTATAGAGAGAATGGTAGACCTTGTTCAATTATGGTTTATTCAGGAGACCAAACTTGTACAGAATGCCTCGCGCTGAATCTTTAACATCAGATTATGAAACTCGCACAAAATAAATAAAAATTTTGTTCTATTTCCAATTCAATTTGTCCCACTTCATTTGGATTCTCTATGAATACGTTATGACTGTTTTACCCAGAACACCTGTTTATTGACTAGCTTTAGGACTGGTCAAAAACCCTGTCTTCCACAGAGTTTATCTCCATAGTTATAGCGAAGAAAGAGATGAAAATTTTACCACAGGTACCTTGATATGTCTTCTCAATACCATAGAAATTTCACCATCTGAATTGTTCTAGAAAAAAATTTATAGAAAAAATGGTAAGATGACATGAAAATAACATACCTTAGAACACATCACCAAAAGACTTCATCCTCCCTTGAAATCCGACCTTCTTTACTTTTGATTTCCTCTGAAATTCGAATTGTGTGTCAAATGAATGTATAATGATATTTATTTGTACCATTTATTTCAATTCATTTTAACATTAGGGTCGACCTGACAGTTTCTTATTTTGTAATTTTGTTCTTTAATTATCTTTAGGGCCTACATGCACTTCCTTCTTCAATTCACTTTGTCATCTTCAAAAATTCATTTCTCCTCAAACATGAGGATCCACGTGATGTGCCACATACCACCGAAAACAAAATTGTGTATAATATCCATCCATGGGTGTTGTATCTACATGTGCATTATCCTTCATGTCCAAATACCTTCATCAATCTTGTGGTCCAAAACCCATGACTAGGGTTGACATCAATGACAACAACCAATCTTGCAACATGCTACTATTGTCAGTATGCATCGGTCATACTTGAAGAGAAGAATTTTAGATGATCTTGTTACATATCAGCATTACCTATAGGTAAAGTAAATCTTACAGCAAGGACATGTACAACACAAAATAAAGGTGTATGAGATAAAGGAAGATGTATTACTTATGCAGAAGAATAGAATCTATGTTCCTAGTTTCAAAGAACTAAGGAAATTGGTATTGAAGAAAATGCATGATGTTCCTTATGTTGGACATCCTGGTTACCAAAAAACAATTACAACAGTAAGAAGCCAATTCTTTTGGTCGGGAACAAAAAAGGATGCTTCCGATTACATTGCTCGATGTATGGAATGTCATTAGGTGAAGGTTGAGCATAGGCACTGAGTGGGTTTGATGCAGCCATTACCAATCCAAGAGAAGAAATGGGAAGTGATAACCATTGATTTCATAACTAAATTACCCAGGACAATAAGACAACATGATTCAATCATGGTAGTGGTTGAAAAATTAACAAAGGATGCTCATTTTGTTCCTGTAAAAACAATTCATACAATGACTAATATTGCATAGGTTTACATGAGGGAGATTTCTAGGTTGCATGGGATACCTAGGATACAAAGTTTACCTCCAATTTCTGAAGGGGTTTGTTTAAGGGATTTGGTACAAATCTAAACTTTAGCACAACATACCATCCATAGATAGATGGGAAAACAGAGAGGGTCAACCGAGTAATTGAAGATATGTTGAGAATGTACATGATGAATAATCCATCTAAGTGGCAAGATTACTTACACTTCGTTGAGTTTTCATATAATAATGGGTATCAATATTCATTGAAAATGAGCCCATTTGAAGCCTTGTATGGTAGGAAATGAAATACTATAGTGAGTTGGGACAACCGAGTAGATAGAGTGGTACTTGGGCCGGAGTTGCTCAAGGATATGGAAGACTAGATGGTTAAGATCAAGAGGAATTTAAAGGCAACTTAGGATAGACAAAAAAATTATGCAGATAAGAACATGAAAGCTAGAGAATTTAAAGTAGGGGAGCATGTACTTCTGATAGTGAAGCCCAATAAAATCTCTTTGAAATTGGGTAGTTGTACAAAGATGGTATCCAGATTCTATGGTCCATTTGAAATATTGGACATAAAGGGCCAGTTGCATACATTCTTGCATTGCCTACTTCCATGAATGTGCATAATGTATTTCATGTCTCTTTGCTAAAGAAATATGTACATGATCCTAACCATTTTATTGATTAACATCTGATTCAGATAGAGACAAAGGGAGATTTTTAGGTTCAGGTGGTGTGGGTATTGGACATAAAAGTCAAAATGCTCCGAAATTGAGTTATAGAGTTGGTAAAAGTTTAGTGGACCTGCTATGGTCCTGAAGATGCTACTTGGGAGCATGAAGATGCCATGCGGGTAGAGTACCCACAACTTTTTGAATAAATTTTTAGATTTTGATCTCTATTTTGTATACACATTGAGGAGAGTGCCAAAATAAGGGGGAGGAGATGTAATACCCCAGTTTTTTAGCCCCGTATTAAATAATGTATTTTGTTAATTGTCAAGAGGCCAGAGGGCCCAAACAATTAAAAGAGGCCAATGTGCCTAAGAAATGTAATGTTTTGATCATTATTAATAACAAACACATCGTTGGCTTCTAGATGGATAAGGACTAGAGTTATAGGGGTCTATGATTCTACAAGAGAGAGGGATTGAAGGGATAAATGTTTATTTCCTATTTTAATTACCCTTTTTTCTAAGGGAGTGGATTAGTTACGTGAGCTTCTTGGGGGAGGCTAGGAGGTTCTTGATTCTACATGAAATACTTAAACCCTCCCCTGATCTATTGGGGGGTTCACTCATTCACTCGTTCACTTACTAAATGATTCATTCGTTCACTCACTTTCCCATTCGTTCTTTCATTCCATTCTTACCTATCACTCATTCATCCTTCCTCATCTGTGTATTGGCTTGGGGAAATGGAAATGAACTGCCAAAGAGTAGACATGGTATTGTTAGCTGTAGTGGTCGCTAGTGTAATCCAGCCATGACTTGAGGCCTGGATGTCTGAGATTTGTTGGCCTGTGTCTAGCTTTGTTCATAGTTGCGAGTCCTGAGAGTTTCAGCATGGCGATTATGGACCAGTTGCGTTGGAGCCCTGGAAGGAGAAGGACTTCCTGAGGGATTGCGTGGCAGAGAAGGGTGGAGGTCTATTCTCTTGGGTGGTGCAGGCTGGGTAGAAGAGAGATGGGTACTTGGATTGTTGTGAGTGCTGGGAAATCCTGTGAGAGCTTGAGTGCTGACTGGTTTAGGAAGCCAAGTAACACTCTGGAACCGTCCTTGTGGATTCATAGCCCTGTCTCGAGGGTGACACTACTATTGATATTTGGAATAGTAGTGTCTACAGTTGGGTGGAACGTCCTTGGTCTGCAGCCAATTGGTGTCTTTTTTATAAAGATAAGTGCTCTCTATTATGCTATTATTTACCTATATATGAATATATTTCGTTGTGTATTTATTTATCGTTTAATTAAATCTTAAGAATATGCATGCTTGTTGGTTATTGTTTTTCATATTGTTAGATATTTTCTTTTTTGCATCCGTATTAATTTAAAAAGGTATCAGTAAGAGAAATAAGTCCAAGGGTGGGCTTGAAGGTAGCATACCCCGGCTTGTGGGTGGCGGGGTATGTTACAACTCTTATTCTGCACATACACCAATGTGTTATACACCTCATCCCAAAGAAGCATACACAACTCTTGGTCATGTATCATAGCTATGGAAGAAGCAATGATGGACCAATTCTTTCTCTATGGAACCCCATTCTACTAAGGGTTGTATGAGACCGTCAACTCCCTCTTGATCCCTACCTTATTGCAGAAATAATTGAATTCATTGGAGGTGCACTCTCCCATATTATCCAATATAAATACCTTGATAATATTCCCTATCTGGTTCTCCACCTAAGCTCTAAACTCCTGAAACTGATTGAAGACCTCATCCTCAGTATTCATAAAGAAGATCTATGTTTTCCTAGAAAAATAATCAATAAATGTCACATAGTATGAAGATCTCTATAATAATACTACTGACATAATACCACTCACATTTAAATGAATAATATCCAATATCCCCTTGGACCTTCTCTCGCTACTTGGAAAAGCAACCTTCGCATTCTTTCCAAGTGCACACCCTCTGCACACTCCCTGCTGCTCAATTCTGAACTCTAAAATACCTGTAACAATCCCCCTCAGAATTGGTAATTATCTGTAGTGTATGTGTCTGAACCTCTTGTGCCACAGTTCACATAATCTTTCACTGTCATGTACTAAATCCTAAATAGGCTTTCCCCAAAACTTGTACAAATTTCCCTCTCTAACCCCAACAACCACTACTTTTTATGGTATACATTTTTCTATACGTATGAGTATTTTCCCTCTTTGAAAAGTAATGGAAAAACCCATATCCTCCCTATACGAGACTTAGATAAAATAATTCTTCAAACCTGGTACGTAAAGTGCATCCTAGCCATCCACCGAACCTCTTGAATTAATCTATAACGTAATGATTCCCTCTCCATTCACTACATACTTGGCATCATCACCAAGATGCACATGAACATATGAGTCCTTCTCTGCTAGAATGATAAATATCTCCTGTGCTTATGTGATATGACAAGATGCAATATTGTCCAAGTACCATGCACTCCTGATAGTTGTGCTGGTAGAAAGGAAAGAAACTAGTAAGAAATCCTTCTCAAACTTTGCAACAAACTCATCTAGCTTTGTCTCTGATGATGTTGTTGTCTGCATATTTCCTTTACCCTTCTTCTTTGGACACTGAGATGCATAATGTCCATTATTATGAAATGAGAAACACTTGATTTTACTCAAGTCCTTCTTCTTCCCTAGTTTTGATGATACTCGATCACTGTTTCCCTTCTTGCTAGAACTCTTTCATTTTCCCAAGTTCCTTGTCTTACTGATAATAGACAAGTTCTCATCATTACCTCCATGCTTGCATCTCTTAGACTCATTTCACATCTCTCCCTAGATGAAATCATCCCAAATTCTCTACTAATCTAGGAGATGTTCCTGAGTGCAAACTCCCTTGATAGAAGGTTCCCAAGACTTAAGAAGCCCATTCAATGCCACATTCACGAGCTCTATGTCCTCCGTTTTATACCTTATGGATGCAAGATGAACATGTACCTAAGTGATCCTCATGAATTAGCTGGTAGCATCATCAGATCTAGACATCTACACATATATGAGTTTACTTCATAAGACCATCTTTATATTCATGTTAGTGCTCTAGAATAAACCTACCAAGGCATCAAACATATCTGTGGTTGTCTTCTTCTCATATATGTGAGGAATTGGATGATCCTTCACTTAATGCAAGATAAACCTCTCAGGTTTGATCTCTTTCTTCTAATGAATTTCCAAATTTGTTGGATATGTCGGTGGAACAATTGTTTTTTCCACTAACTCCCAAAGTTCATACTCCTTTAACGCCAAAGTTACTCTTTCTTTCCAAGATAGGATGTTGGATTCTCCCTTTACTCCATCCAATCCGTATTCAAATATTATGGGTGTTGATGCTATCCCTTAGACCTGATAAACTACATTGTAAATAACCTTCTACTGAAACTTCCCCTATACTAACTTGTACAGTCTCTTCCCATGCTGACCTGCACTAACTGCATGACCAATATGTTGATACTCACACTAATCCAAGAGACATGTATGTTGATACTCACATTGTTTTGCATGACCTATATACTAATTATCGTGATGTTACTGCAAGACTTGTTACTGAATACCTGTGATATATGCATGACATGTACCAGAATAACCACAACGTTCTTGGCGATTGATCCGACCGAAGCACAAATTTTATCTTGAAATTCATCATTCAATTTTTTCCTACTAGTTATGAATCTGATATATGACTTCCTCTTAGAGCGTTTTCTATGATACCATGTTTAAATCCTTACTCTGACACCTAGGAATCTTATTATCTAGGGATTTCCTCATTGTAAATCAGATTAACATATCAAAAAACAAAAAATACATTGTTGGATTATTCAACTCAAATAAGGATAGTGGAAGAAATATCGGAAACAAAAATCTCATGCAAAACGAACAAAGATATTCTTCCCATCAACTAATATTATCCGTCAAATAACTTCAAATCTTACAAGGGCTCCCTTACTGGGAAAATGGCCCAAATAGAAAACACAAAAGGTACATCAAAAAACTGACTGATTGATCTGCTTCCACTACTGCTATATGATCATGTACGGATTCAGAACAACGGTTACATTGATTCCCGTGTTGTTCTGTGCTATCTATGTAATCTCCCCCAGTCCAGATCGAGGAACATTACATTGCATAATAACTCATAAATTGAAATTTTATGGCTAACTAATTAATTTCTGTAGCTTCCAGCTATGAATTACAACTATATTTTAACTGTTAAATGTTACCATTATTTACATGCACCTACAACATGCTAAAATAGATATGAAATGAAACTAATAAACCAACATAGAAGCATATAAATTATTCTCAAATACACAAAGTTCATGCACAACAATTTAAATCATAAATACAAGACACAAAATAGACAAAACACTTATATTTCAAATTATTTGTTCAACCAGTTGCTTGGGACAAACTTTCCACCTAACCATAGACTTTCTATTCCAAATATCAACAAAAATTCACCCCCTAGTTGAGGCTAGTAATCCAAAAAAGAGGGTGGTCTCTTACTATCCACTCACAACTCATAACACTCACAACCCACTAGTATTCTCCTACAACTATCCCAATTTTCCACTAGCTCTCTTCCCCTTGACCTACCCAACCCAAGGAATGTACCCCTTCACCAATATCAATCCCTTAGGAATTGCATTCGTTTATTAGGGTCTATCTGTCACAACTAACCAAGAATATCTTAGCTGGGAACTCAAGGGAACTCACTGATAGGAAAACTATTAGCAAACCACAACAAACACTTGTTGTTACAATGCAACTCACACATGAGTTCACTCTTCAATCCCTACAACCTGGATCTTTATTATTGTGCTTCAAATATGCTCCAACATGATCTAGAATTCACCCTCCATGGTTTCTTCAACTCCAATATTTCCTTCTTGCTCTGTACTTCTTGTTCATGTAAAAAAAATCAATGTGTAAAATTGTTGTAGCTTCCCATGAAAATTTCATCTCCTTTGGATTGTTTTCTTGAATCACACACTTCCCCAAGCTGATTCTACTCAACCCCCATGCTCCCAATAAATATGGGATGTGACTTCTCACACCCACCCTCTTACATGCATTCAATGATTGGCTTTGGGAACACTCAATCAGAAACTAGAGTTTAATACATAGTGATAATAAAATTTAGGAATGTGGGTGAAATTAATAGATGTGGGTAATTCCCCCGTAGACCCATCTTGGCCATTATCCTAGACTCTCCCCTCTCTTATGGAATAATTTATCCCCCATCTCTGTTCATGTAACCTTAGCATCTAGTACCACATTTTATTATTAAAATTCAGAAATACAATTCACATATACAACTCTTTGGTCGTAGCCACACATTGTATCCATGGTAAGCATAAATTAAACTTGGGATTATAGTGGGGATGTTACAATCCCCCTCTCCTAAAATTGTGTGCTTTCCTTGATGCAGAATATGTTGATATACACTTTTTACATCACCATACTTTAAGAAATGAAATTATGCAATTTCACAACTCTAGCAGTAGTTCCAACCAAAATCTCTTGTTGCTCTCAACCCGTTGACCCAAGGAATGCACCATTCATTTTTCATGGCTAACATAAGGAATTTACCATTTGTTTACCAGGTCTAACCAAAGGAATGTTCCCTCTTTTATCAGGGCCCCCAATGCAATTGGCTAGGGCTATGAGATATGGTTCTAGAACTCTAACTTCTCAAAATGGAGTCTTGCATTATGTTTTCTTCAAAATTGACAAAGCATTGCGGGTATTCTTCCTACATGTTTTATTCATGCTCCCATGTAGCATCTTCATAACTGTATAAATTTCATTGAACCTTTACTATCCCTATGGATTTTTTCCTAAGAACTTTGACTTTTCGGTCTAGGATGCATACTGGTTCCACCCGGAAATCCCCTTCTTGCTCCAGCTGGATCACATTTCAATCAATTATGTGGTTAGGGTCAGGCACATATTTCTATAATAATGATACATGAAATACATTATGCACTCTCATGGATGCAGACAATGCTAAAATGTATGAAAATATCCCTATCTTTTCTAATATTTCAAAAGGTCCATAATATCTTGCTGCTAACTTTGGGAAACTTCCTAATCTTAGAGAACTTATTTTCGCTTTTACTTTTAAGAAAACATGTTATCTCATTTTCTTGGATGCTTGGGATGACCCAAGTTCTGATCTCAATAGGTTTCCAACAAAACCATCAAATTGTCATCCCTCTTGGTAAATCAGAAGGCATCACTGCACACAAAGTGCACAGTGTAGTCTCACCCGAGATAGCTTTATGGGGGACTGCAATACTCAGGTGTTTGTAGTCTAGGAAGGGATTGTGACTGTTTGTTGATCCTTTTCCTCATGCATCAATATTATTACTCATTCATGTAACAATGCATGGATTCTATGATTATCTAGGTAACCATTCATTATGTAACTAATTTATAACATAACATCAAAACAACCATTCAACCACATTAACACACTAGATTTACCATGGTTCATCCCCCCTAGGGCTACGTCCACAAAGATCTATCTCTTCTTCTCTTTTATTCATTCTTATGAAAAAACT
This sequence comes from Picea engelmannii, assembly GCA_009831015.1. NCBI lineage: Eukaryota > Viridiplantae > Streptophyta > Pinopsida > Pinales > Pinaceae > Picea > Picea engelmannii. The sequence continues at coordinate 22,648 of ML821449.1, forward strand.
GTAATGTGTGCATTACATTCTTCAGGATTACAATAAAAAAGAAGGGTAAGTACCCTCTATGAGGTAGACTAGACCACACCTAGTTTCACAGCCTGTGACCTAACCCTCAAAATCTATCTTATTCAGATCCACTATCTCTTCTTTACTAACTGACCACATACAATGAAATACTCAATAAATTTACCAATAAAAACAAGTTATCAACCCCCACCTAGACCTCCTAGGTCTTTATTTATACTATTCTATTGACTTATAGCCTTTACATTCATGTCCAAACCCCTAAACCTAACATGGCTAGGTATATCTTCATGCACGTCACACTGATTTTCATTATTTTTCTTCCTGATGCTTTCCATAATCTTCTGCATGCTACTTTTCCACCCCCTCTTGCACATGCTCCAAAAATAGGTCTGCGCCAAAAATAGTTTTTCCTCCCAAAATAGGCCTATGCCAACAAGCCCCCAACACTGACATGTGGCTTGTCCTGAGCCACTACGCCTTAGTTCACACTCTGGATGGCTAGCTATAACTCATGAAACACTTTTTATAAGTGGGTGACTTTCTCTTTAACATGTGTTCTATGATCTTCCAACTTCTCCACACTCTGTGTTGTAATGTACTCTTCTAGCACTTGTCTGCATTCTGCATGCATTTTCTCTATTGTCCCTTTCTCTGCTTGAAATTTTTCGATCATCTTCTCTACATCCTGTTGTAGTGGCTCCAGTTGGGCATGTATTTCTTGTTTTTCATCATGTGCAACCTTCATCTCTGCCAGTAGATTATTCATATCCTGCGCACTCCTCATCCTCTCGAGGATGGCCATTGCCTTTTGTTTCTTCTTTAAGTCATGAATGTCGTCCATTATCTTCTCCTATTTCTAGTCGAGCAACTGTATTTTATCATCCTCTTCCATGTTGGTCCATATTTGATCAGTTCTGTCATATAGTTCTTGCACTACCTTATCTTCCTATGAAATACTGTCGATGTACGTAGTAGCCTCCTGTTCCCTTTTCTCTCTAACTTTTGGAGGTGTAGTGGTAGTCAGTTTCTCTGTGATCTCTATGATATCCGTTTTGTACTACTCGATGAGTTTTGCAATCTTCTGAAACTTCCCTTCGGGTGTGTCTTCTTGCTCCTTCATGTAGTCTGGGATGTTGTTATAGTCTAATGTCAGTCCCTTATCCAATTTGTCTACCCATTTATTCTCCTTCTCCTTCTCTAGATTTATCTAGTCACATGTAATTTCCAACACCTTTGCAATATCCCTACCAACTTCCAAGTTGGTGGCATCTGTGTGGGATATGGATTGAACTTCCTGCATAACACTTGCTTGTATCTCGTATAACTCCTTTGTAGGTATCTACACCATAACAAACTCAAGTTGGTTGATGTCCCAAAATAGATTTTGTGTTTTCTCCTCATAAACTCGCAACATTTGTTGTGTGACCATGAAGTTGTTGCTTCCCTTAACCACTATATTCATTGTTTCCTCTTGTTCCTTCTGTGAAGGGGGTTGTCGTGTCTTCTCTAGATGCTCTGTTATAACTTGTTGTATTGTAAACATTTTTATTCTTTGTAGTGTATCATGGAATTCCAATAACTTCACCATGATATCCTCCCTCTATGCCTTAGCTGCACAGACCACATCTTCCCCCCTGTCCTGGAATTTTTTTTCCACTAGCTCGACATCGTCCTCTTTTAGGTTGATGACTAGAGGATTCTTATGGTATTTCATCTTCTTTCACATTTCATCCTAATGCGTTTCATTTCTCTTCTCCTTTGAGGGTTGTGCCCCACTCTACTTCTTATTTTCCTCCTCCTCTTTGGGCCGAGAGGTTTCTCCATTCTTTGCATCACCCTTGACTTATTCCCTGGATACTATTTCTTTCCTCCTTTTCTTTCGATATTGCGCTACTTTTTGATGCTTGAGTGCACTTTGCAACCTTTATAGTATTGTCAGTCGGGATACTCATCTTTATCGATGGGCATTCCTTGACTTGATCCTTGGGTTTGGCTATTATCTTTTCTATTGGTACCTTCCACTGTGCGGGCCAGTCCTTGATGATCCAATCAACCTCTTCCCTTGAGATGTAGTACTTCATTTCCAACCATTTTTTCTTCAATTCCCTTGTGGCTTGGATCCACATATGATGCTTGGATGCCTTAAACCTGGTAATCCATTCATACTCCTGGACCACCTCAACATGAATCCTCCATACATTTTCCATTCTTTGTTGTATATCTTCTAGAACCATGGAAAAGAATGCATTATTGGCTTGTTGGTTTTTAGTATCCTTGTCTTTCTAGAAGGTTTTGTACCTCGCTGCGTAGCACTTCCCCTTCCTATCTAGAAAAGACGAGAATTTTGGTTCCTACCAAGATATCAACACGATGAGGATGAGGATCTAGGAATAATTGAACTTAGTTCCATTGTCCCGTGCATCCATGTAGTCGATCAAAAATTGGTTTAAGAGGTATGACACCCAACTAAACATGACCCCTTTTGCATATTATGCAACGAATTATATGAATCCTACTGGAGCCTCTGATTTCCTGCATTTCCTTAGAAAATTGCAAGCCATAAAAAATTTTGCGAACCATGTCATAGGCTCATTGATATCTTTGAGGGAAATACCCATGTTCCCCCTAGTGGTTCTAAACTATGCCTTTACTATATCAACAATCTCCTTTTCACACTCTTTATTTTCAAAGTATTCTTCAAGTTGTGTGCCAAGAGTGGGAAACCCTGTAATTTTGGAAATCAGAGCCATGTCAATGGGGACTAGCCTATCAATCCACAGGATACCCCATGGACCCTGGCTAATAACTACTTGACGCAAAGTCCCACATTCTTATTGCAGTCGAAGTCCGATATATCTAGGAGGTTCATGATTCCATAATTGTATAGCCCTATTATCCACTGCGTGAGCTCCATGATGGGTCTACCTAGGGGCCTTATCTCCCTCATGTCTTCCAAATAAGTTTCCTCCGTCAAGTCTAGAAACTTTGTTGCATTGCGAACATCATGGTCATAATATCTCAACTTTGGCACTTTCCCGAGCATATCCTACTTTGACCACGACATCTGGGATGTATGGTAGTGTGATTTAGGCTGCATCCTGTGCCTTTATTTTATGTCCGACGGTTGGGTGGCCTTCCACCACTATTTTGGGCTTATTTTCCTCATCCCCCTCAGAATCCAAATGATTTTTGATATCCTTAACCAATACCTCCTTCGCATTGTGACCTTGTTTTTGGCCCTTTGTTTCCTAAGGTTTGGTCGGTGTCTTTGTGTTAGAGTTTGTACTTCCATTTGGGTTTGCATAGATTTGACCCATTTCGCCTTGTGTAGCTATCAAGGTTTCCTCCTCTACCCTCCTTAGGACGAGTGACTCTATAGCCAAGGTTGTGGCGTCCTCCAATTCGACCACATTCTTGGGCTCTACCATTTGTTATTTCCTTCGTCTGGACTTTTGAGTAACCCTATTATATAATCCCAGGGTGCCAACCTTTGGAGGTGTCATTCTGGATATAGAGTGGTCAATTTCTCTCTTCTTCACACAATTCTTCTTAGGTCATTCTCTTCAACTCTCTCTTTGCTAAAAAATCACTAAGTGTCGAACTTGACATGTTTTTACCTCTTTATAGACCCAATCATTACTTTTCTTCTATATTTTTCACCTTTTTCCATGCATTTGTGTAGTGTCCATTGTTCCTTGTGCATGGTGTCCAATTTCCCTATGTTGCTTCCGCTGTCTATTGCACACAACGTTTTCCAATTTTCTGTCAGTCAACCAACTTCCTCCTCTTTTTGTATTTTTCATATTTTTCTTCTTTTTATGTACTTTTGTAATTTTTCTTTCCTAATTTCTACTATAGTACACTATACATAGGGCTTCCTTACTATGCTGACAATACTAAGGGTTAGTAGGTCGAATGTTCCTATATAGTTTCAGTTGACTACCATTCACCATTCCTTATAGTTTTGTACCTGTCAAGTCCTTTAGTTGCACAAATCCTCCATCTGTGACATACTTCACTTCATATGGCCCTAGATAATCCATTCTAAACTTACCAGGATGTTACAACAATTGTTGGCCCTAGCTAATCCATTCTAAACTTACCAAGATGTTGCAAAAATTGTTGTCATAGAGGAGAACTATATCTCCTTCCTTAAATATCTTCTTCTTTATGAGTTTTTCATTCTAGGTGTTGTCCCTTGATTTATACCTCTTGGTGAAGTCCTTCCAGAATCCTGTCTTCTTCTAGTTCCATTAGCTGACTTAACCTCTCTTGTACTATGCCTCTTTCAATCATATTTGTAATTTCAACTATGCGCAGACTGGGTACCAAAAATTCTAATGGCACCATTGCTTCTTGTCCATACACCAATTTGAATGGTGTATGTCCTGTAAAATTCTTTCATATAGTCATGTATGCCCATAATACTTCTGGTATTTTTAAATCCCAATCATCTATGTTCACATTACAAATATTTGTCAGGGCAATCTCCAAAATCTTGTTGAAAATATTCTACTACCCCATTTTCCTGCATCTTTCCAACATCAGTCTTAGGACTTCTACATGATATTTCAAAAGACTAGAAAAAATCCATTCATTAAAATTTACTTCTAATAAATTATGTATGAAATATTTAAAAGAAACTATTACCACCCTTGAAAATATGGTTGGTGTTTTCTTCAATCCAAAGGGAATAACTATATATTGGTATGATCCCCGTTCTGTAGAAAATGTAGTCTCGTGCTTATCCTTTGGAGCTATTTTGATTTGATGATAACCTAAGAATCCATCTGTGAATGAATATGTTGTTGAAATGTACACTTGACACTGAGAGGGGGGAATGAATCAGTGTCACAAAACTTTGGAAAATTTTCCACTTTTCATAAATTAATTGAACATATATTTATTTCAATTTCTTAACCAATATATAAAAGAATAAATATTTTATTTATTTATTTAACTTGAATGAATACATAAGATCAATCTTCATATTCAAAAAACTATGAGATACCCAACTCTTTGTTACAAGACCCCGCTTGTAGTTCTCAGATCCAACTGAGAAATGAGGAATCCAACCCTCATAACAAGTCCCAGCTTGTTGATCTTAGATCCAACGGAGATGTGAGGAATCCAATCCTCATACAAGACCCAACTTTTAAACATGAACCAACCTGATAGAATGAACATTCATTCAATCCATTATATATAAATATATATACTTCAACAAATTCAACTACATCTTTTGTTCACCATACTTTTTTGTTTATATAGTCTCCCAATAGGTATGAGTTTGAAGAATTATGTCCCTTTGTTTGAACCATTACACCTCTTCATTTGAATTAATAATGCTAATTTCTATTATTATTATTATCATTAATATTTTTATTTAAAGACTTCAAATCCCTTGTTTTGCATTTATTCTATTCTGGATAAAAACCAATCACATCAAATGTTGCAGAAATTGAGGTCTACAGAGGTGCTTCCTTCAAACCATGTTTTTAAGCGCTGCCTCTTCTTTCACCCTTATTCCTCTATCATGATACCAATGTTTCATGCTTCATAATTATTCCCCCTTTTCTTTCTCTTTTTAGCCCCCATATGTCCAGTGCTAGGACTGTGTCCAATTTCAAAATGTGACATGTCTCTTCCTTTTAAGTTAACTGAATCTTCAAGGCTTCTTCCGCTTTATTAACATGTTCAAGTTGAGTCTTTATATTGATGAATATTTCTTCTATCTCATCCAAGACTTCTTTGCATTTAATATTTTTGTCATATGTCTTCAATTATTCCATATATTTTGTTAGATAAAAAACTTTAGTTTTCAATATTTTGATGTCTTCCTCGTTTTCTAGCTCAATCCTTTTGAGGCCGATGGATTCTAATTCCAACATTTGGAACGATTCTTCATTTTTATTTAATTGGATATTCTGGGATTCTTTAGTTTTCTTATATTCTTCAATTTGAGTCATTAGATCTGCATTACTACTTTCATTTATCTTTTTGAAGTTGATGATTTCGAATTCCAACATGTGGTAAGAATTTTCTTTCCTAGTTAACTGGATCTTCAGGACTTCTTCACTTTATTTAGTTTCCTCAAGTTGAGTTTTTATACTGTTAACCAATTCTTTTGTTTCTTTTAGTACTTCTTTTATTTTATTATCATGTGTCTTTAATTCTTCCATCTCTTCTGTTAGATTAGCAACTTCGATTTTCAAACTTTTGATCTCTTCTTCTTTGTTTTCTAGATGAAAAATTTTGTTCATTCTCTTCATGATTAGATTGATCTAACTATTGTAGTAGCAACATACATTTCTTTTGAATTTTGTCCAACTCTTCAAAAGTTCACATAAATGTGCATTCAATCTAGTCAAGAACATCCCTAGTAATATATAGACTATTTGTTGGTTCCATACTAATCACTTCAAATGTAGTTATAACATCATTCTTAAAATGTAATATCTTTTCTTTGGTGAATACTAAGGTATTCATCAATTACTTGATGTAGTAGTCTCCTTTGTTGATGACTGGGGTTCGCATCAAATCCTACATTTCATTTTGATTAGAAATCTCTTTCTCTATATTCTGTTCTTCAATCTAATTGGAATTCTCCTTTTCTTTATCTTGTTACTTATTTGGATAAGAATTATCTTCTTCTGAGTTTTTTTCTTTATTCTGACAAAAATCTTCTTTGTCTGAGTCTTGCTCCTTACTTTGATAGGATTTCTCTTCTTCTTGTTCTTCATTCCGATAAAATTTTTCTAGGTGGAGACATAATTGTTTAATAGATTTGTAGTGTCTCATATTTTCTTTGACTTGGTCTGACAATCCATATTGGATTGCTTTTAAGGCTAATGAATTGTTTCTCTTTGCTTCCTTTGAAGTTTTGTTTTTTCTCTTTGAAGTATTTAAGTGCCAGGGCTTACTTACTATCAAATCCCAAACTCCAAATCCACTTGACTTTAGATATATTTTCATATTTTCCCTCCAAGATGAATAATCTATTCCATCAAATAAGGGAGCTTCATTTGTGGAGATAGCAATTTTTAAACCCATTTCTTCAGAATCTACCTTCCAATGTTTAAACTGTGTTGAAGGCACCCGATATGATACCAATTGTTGAAATGTACACTTGAAACTGAGAGGGTGAGTGAATAAGCATCATAAAACTTTGGACATTTTTCCACTTTTCATAAATTAATTGAACAACATATATTTATTTCAATTTCTCAACCAATATATAAAATAATAAATATTTTATTTATTTATTTAAATTGAATGAATACATAAGATCAATCTTCATCATCAAATAATTATGAGAAACCCGACTCTCTGTTACAAAACCTAGCTTGTATTTCTCAGATCCAACTGAGAAATGAGGAATCCAACCCTCATAACAAGTCCCAACTTGTTGATCTCAGATCCAACTGAGATGTGAGGAATCCAATCCTCATAAAAGACCCAACTTGTAAAAGTGCACCAACCTGATAAAATGAACCTTCGTTCAATCCATCATATATAAATATATATGCTTCAACAAATTCAACTACATCTTTTGTTCACCATACTTCTTTGTTTATATAGTCTCCCAATAGGTATGAGTTTGAAGTATTAAGTCCCTTTGCTTGAACCATTACACCTCTTCATTTGAATTAATAATAATAATTTATATTATTATTATTATCATTAATATTTTGATTTAAATAATTCAAATCCCTTGTTTTGCATTTATTCTATTCTTGCTAAAAACCTGTCACTGCAAATGTTGCAAAAATCGAGTTCTGTGGAGGCACTTCCTTCAAACCATGGTTTTAAGCACTACCTATGCTTTCACCCTTATTCCTCTATCATGATACCAATGTTTCGTGGTTCAGAATCCCCCCCCCCCTTTTTTTTTCTTTTTATCCCCCATATGTCCATTGTCAGGACTGTGTTCTCCGGGCTTCGGCTCTCTGGAACATTTCTTCTCTTCACCAAATCTTGTTATCTCCGAAGTGATATCTTCGGGAGTGGTATAACTTGAGAAAATTCAATTCAAGATTTTAATCCTCATCGTTAATCACGATTTTGGATCATTGGTCTGATCATTCTTTTAAAAGACTAATTTCTCACAATTTTCTTATCCTTATCTAATGGTTGGGATTCAATCGTGATACGGATGGTTGTCGTTTCCTCCAGTACTTCGCAACTTCAGGAGTTTGTTCTTTTTATAAAATTCCAATTCTCTCGGATTAAACTTCACCGAAGTGTGTATACTCTATTAATCTTGAGTTGACGTGTGTCCATAAACTTCAATGGTCCAGATCTTATTTTGGAGCTTCGGTACTCTGGGTTACTATAACTTTGAAGTAGTTCAATTCCTACAGAGTGATAACCTACCAAATAAGATATAAAGTGGTGGTGACTTCTTGCTATCGGTTAACACCTCCTCTTACACTATCCTTCCACTATTCTTGATCCATGATTGAGAATGCTCCCAAAGTAAATCAACGGTTAGTGTTACTTCATGATTTATGCTTACTCTATCCTTCCAATGTACTTGATCAATGATCAAGAATGCTCCCGAATTAGATCAATGATTAAAGTTACTTCATGATTTATGCTTACTCTATCCTTCCATTGTACTTGATCAATGGTCAAGAATTCTTTCGAATTAGATCAACGATTAGTGTTACTTCATGATTTATGCTTACTCTATCCTTCCGCTGTATTTGATCAACGATTGAGAGAACCCGTAATATCTTAGATCAACGACCATCATTAACTTCGGCCTTCGACGCTTCGGGTATTCGCAGGTAGTAGAAATTGGATATTCCTAAAGTTATTATTCTCGGATTTAGGTGATTGTGACGTCACTGTTGACGTGACACTAACTGAGTGACTACCATGTGTCACCTAGATTCGTGACTTTCATGTACCTAAAGTGCCAAGTAGACCTTGACACTTGTCACCATATGATTGTACCACATGTCCTTGCTGACATGGTATTACTGAAGTGGATCTCCTCATGTGTCACATGTCCTCCTCCTATATCTAACGATCGTAGGTTCATCTAAAGTTTCTTATTAATTTGACGGTTGTCATTGCTTCGTGAATTTGACACTTTTGATACTTCAATCTAATCCTCCTAAATTGGAGAAGTTGTGAATAGATCTATCACCATAGATATTTCCTGTCTTGATCCTATGGCCTTTGTTTATTTTGGAACTCCGGGGTTCAGGATTTCTTGGATCATCTGAGTTGTTTATCACCGGAGTAGGTCAAGGCCAGAGTTGACCGTGATCTGACAATTGTTACTCCAGATCAATGCTTGACTGGATTTCCTTATCTGATAGTCGATGGGAGTTTGTGACTCTGGGGCTTAGACCTTCGAGTTATTTTCTTTTTCCCACTTCCCAATTATCCTGGAGTGAGATTCCTCGAAGAATAAACCTCGAGTAACTTGACTTCATCTAACGGTCCTTCTTTAATCTAAAAAGATTAACACGATGCAACGGTTGGTGGGAATTCAACTATTTGGGATCTTGGGTCTTTGGCCTTACTTATCCTATCCTTCAACTTTATTTTGATCATAATATCAATATAACTCCCAAAATGTTTCTTAGAGAGGAGGACTCATGTCCACTTCGGGACTTCGTCTTCAGCTAAAATATATTTTCCTTCAGGTAATTTTATCTGACGTAGTCAGAGCCGAATTTGAGCATTGCTCCTCCTACATGATTTGACAGTTTAATTCACTCCCAAATATTCAATCATACAACCATGATGATTTCCTTCCTTACGCAGGTTTCCTCTGTGATCCAACGATCATATTTATATCCGAATTCTAGATGAACGACTCCAGTTTCTTGATTTTTATAAAGGTTTCCACCTGTAAAAATTCTCTTTATGAAACCTGATCTCCTGCGTGACTTCAAAAGCACTATCTCTTCTGAGATTTGGAAAATTTACCTGTAACAAAGATCATCAATCCTTGACAGTGATTGAAGATTAAATCGATGACATTTACCAAATGCCTTTTCTCTTGAAATTTATCCTTGAAGCCATGTTGCATTCTCTTTCCATCAATGACCCTTCATTACACATGGACATACCTTATTGGCCATCCTGACACTAATGGAAAATATATAATTTTGTTCATGACTGATTCATGTTTCCATCAATGACAACAAATAACCAACAATGCCAACATATGCTTCTTGGCCTCCCACATTTTCTAAGACCTCATCTGTAAAAGGGGTAAGGAAAGTATCATGTAAGAAAGCATCATTCAATTTACTTAGATATACACAAATTATTATCCCCCCTTTATTCTTTTCTTGGACTACCATGGGACTGATCCATTCAGATTCCTCCAGTGGCTCTATAATACCAACTTCTAGCATTTGGTCAATTTCTTATTTCACTTTTTTCTTATACAATGGATTCAACCTCTAAGGTCTTTGTCTAACAGGTCTAGCATCTGGTTTCAATGGTATCTTCATCTCACCTAGATCACCTATTATTCCTTTCATCTCTATAAAGAATGTTGGAAACAAGTCATTGTATTCAGAAAATAACTCTGTTATCCTTTATAGTATCTGCTCATCCCAATAGTCTCTAATTATAACCATTTTAGGGTTTTCTTCTGTCCCAATTTTGACTTATTGAACTTAATTGGTGCAATAAATGCCTCTGAATCTAGAGATGGATCTTCCACTTCTCGTTCACCTTACATCTATGTTATCTGAATGTTGCACAAATCATGTTCATCTGGTGCTTCCTCCCCGACATTATAACATGAGAGTAAGTCTTTAACTGTGTGTATGTTCTGCTGTTGATATGTTGTTATGATTTCCACCTCAGGTTCCTCAAAAAATATCGTTCCCTGTAACAACTTTAGGGATGACTCAATATTTGGGTTCTCATGCTGAAATGAGAAATTTACCACAAAATTATGTTGTAATAATTCCCATTATGTAGTGCCTTTACACATCTCCTGGTCTATGTACCAGTTCCCTGGTATCCCTTCCAATGTATGAATAAAGTAATGAGACCATTCTTCTGGTGGTTTCAACCTCCATTATGTTCTACATTTCTCTATGTGCTCAACTGGCCTTCCTCACCCCTCATAATTCTACAATGTATTTCTCCCCTATTATGTGCCAAATCTAATGCACAGTAACCTTTTACATTGGTACCAGTCTTGAATTGTTTCCTTATGTGTGCCCCACCATATTACAAGTGTTTCCTTGAGTGCAATGTCCATGACTAACAACCTCTGATTCTCCAAAATTTCTTCCTCATAATTTTTCATGAATTCTTCTAAGTCGTTCAAACCTTGAAAAGTGGGAGGTTCCATTATCTATGTACCAACCCACCTTATTGCATAGGCTATTCTTGCACACCTCCTTGTGGAGAATTAATGTAGTCTCTGCTGCCATTTCTTCATACCTATGTCTGAGTCTAAGGCACACGATGTAATGATTCTCCTGCTCAGTATCCCATCTACAATTGGGTTGACATAATATTCTTCTCGTGTGGTAGTCCTGAATATTCAATCATACGACCATGATTATTTCCTTCTTTACGTAGGTTTCCTTTGTGATCCAACAATCATATTTATATCTGAATTCTAGATGAATGACTCCAGTTGCTTGATTTTTATAAAGGTTTCCACCTCTAAAAATTCTCTTTATGAAACTTGATATCCTAGGAGACTTCAAAAGCACTTTATCTTCCGATCTTTGGAAAATGTACCTGTAACAAAGATCATCGATCGTTAACAGTGATCAAAGATTACATGGATGACATTTACCAAAATATTTTTCTCTTGAACTTTAGCCTTGCTGCTTTGTTTCATTTTATTTCCATCAATGACCCTTCATTACACATGGACATACCTTATTGGCCATCCTGAAACTAATGCCAACTGTATAAATTTTTTCATGACTTGTTCATGTTTCCATCAATGACAACACATAACCAACAATTCCAACAATCTCCCCCTTTTTCATTGAGGGAAACATATCTGTAAAAAAAATGATTTTGTATCTTTGCTCTCCTTATCACTCATCTCCTTTTCTATCTAATGCCAAATTTGCTTTCTACTTAAATTTTTTTTACTGCTTCTCTCCCCCTTTGAAATCAATGACAAAGAGTGAGGCTCTGACTATTTTTGTCCCCTGTGAATTTATTGACTTCTTATCTCAGTCCAGTGGGATATTTGTGTTCAAATAAGTAGTCTTCTTGATACTAACTCGTAGTGATACCAATTTGTAGTGACCAATTCTTTTAAACCTAATCTAATTACTTTCTTATTTGATAACCAAAATACTCCCCCTAAGTTTTTACTAACTTTCCTTTTTCAAATAGAACAAGAGTATCAATCTTACTGATCTTCTTGATCTGCTTCTTATTCTTCTTTGATATTTCATAGGAATATCAATTGAGTATTGATACCAATTGAGATAATACCAATTTTGTTATCAATTGATCTTTGCTGACTGATACCCCTTGAACCTCTCTGCTGCTTTTTCTCTTCTCCCCTTTTTACAAAAATGACAAAAATGATCTTTTCTTGCTCCCTCTGAGGTTATACTCCCCGTAAGGCGATTCTCTCTTTTTTCCATTTTCTCTGTAAAGTCCACAGCCTCCCAGGTCGGGTCATGCCACTTAAAACTTTCATGCTCTGATACTAGATGATTAAAATTGTCCATGCCCAGACATAGACCTATTGGGATATGGAAGACCAAGCTCTTTGCAGAATAAATCACATATAAACTTAACAGAAATAAAAAGAGATAACATGAAAACATACATGCAACGAAACACATGATATTATTATAAGAATCACAGACATGCACTAAAATACATCATAAACCATTAAGCACAAAAATGATACTTACCTCTTAATTGTAGTGCACCGACTGCGTGCAGATCTTCCACGAACCTCCCAACCTTAAACCATGCTTCTCATAGCTCTCAGTAGTGTGTCACCCCAAGATGGGACTAGACTCCACCGGGAAAGGGATTCCTAGGATAGACAAGGACAACAGGAAGTTGCACCAATGTACAAGAAGGATTTCCTCCAAGGATCCACTTATGCCCACCACTCACAAACTCTCATTCCCCACATGCTTGTCCCACCCTAGGAGTATGTGACTTCACTATCAAAAAATCCATCGACTGCTCCACCTCCCTTCCAGGGCTTCAACAATAGTTCGGAAAATAATTCTTAGAGATTTTTAGCTGCTACTAGACTCCATCCAAGAGAAATCACTTCCCCAACAACTCTCTCAACTGAAGAGAGTTTCTCATAGGACTGACAACCTGCTTTTTCAACCACAGGCCCGACAACTTGCCTCTTCAAACATCGGGCCTGACAACCCACTTCTTCAATCTAGCTCCTCAATGAAAAATCATGTAAGGCAAAGGGAAGACTCAACAAATTACAGAGGTTTACAATGGCGTAAAAGGCTCTGGCTGTGTGTTTTCTCAGCAAGGATATAATTTATGGCTCATTGCAGAGGTTTGGGATGGTCAAGGTTTCAACAATGATGTTCATAGATTTACAACTTGCCTGCTAGCTTCATGTGTGAGTGGAAGGAAATGGAAAAAAGGATCCATGAACAGTCAAAATTCCCACATATATTTGCATGTTCCTGAGATGAAACATGGCACTCATGAACCAGCTTCCTCTCCTTTTGGAAGTCATTCCCCTTCTCCAAAGGAACTTAGGATAAATTCACATCCTCCTCACAACATTTTGAATAATAATATATATTATTCTCTAGGATTTATGCTCTTATGCTTATCCCCCTTTTTCCAGCCTCTCAGCCCCCTCCCTTGGAGAGCCTAGTCCCCCATACTCTTTCATCGTGGTCGGTCTACATGCAATGATGATTTTATATTAATTATTTGAATATTTACATATACAAAACAAGCTCCTGGCCTTAGCATCCTATTCTCTCTCACCCAAATATCACATAAGCCTCCTAGCTTATCATTACTTGGCTCACCAGCATATGAAACATGTTTAAAATTCATGATTAAAAATTAGGGGCTCAGCCTTGGGGTATTATAATCCCCTCCCCTTATTTTTTCACTATCCTCAATGTAATTCCCTTACACCATATCAAAAATATTTTCAAAATATTAAAAAATATGCAAGTATTCTTCTCGCTTTGCATCCTCATGCTCCTGAGTAGCATCCTCAGGACTGTTCTAGGTCCATTGGACCTTTATAAGCCTTATGGATCGATTCTGGAGCTATTTGATTTTCTGGTCCATAATGCGTACCAGATGCATTTGGATAGTGCCTTCTTGCTCCACCTGAATTACATTCCAATCAATTACATGGTTAGCATCAGGTATATATTTATTGAGCAATGATACATGTAATACATTATGAACAGACATAGATGCAAGTAATGCAATCGTATAAGCTACTGGACTAATACTTTCTAGGGTTTCAAATGGTCCACAATATCTAGCTGCCAACTTGGAATTGTTTCCCAACTTTAGTGAACTTTTGTTTTCCTTAACCTTCAAGAATACATGATCACCCACTTTAAACTCCTTGGGAGTTATACCCTTGTCAGCATAGATTTTTTGCATGTCTTAGGAAGCCTTTAAATTCTGTTTAATCCTCAACATTTTCTCTTCCATTTCTCTGAGCAATTCTGGCCTAACTACGGCTCTATCGGCTAGGTTGTCCCAACTTACTAGAGTGTTGCACTTTCTTCCATAAAGTACTTCAAATGGGCTCATCTTCAGAGATGCTTGGTACCCATTATTGTAAGCAAACTTTACCAAGTGTATAAAGTCTTCCCACTTTGATGGTTTTTCCATCACATACATTCTTAACATATATTTTATTACTTGGTTTACCCTCTTTGTCTGCCCATCGGACTCGATATGATAGGTTGTACTGAAGTTCAGATTGGTTCTGAACCCCTTGAATAATCCCTTCCAAAATTTTGAAGTGAATTTTGGGTCTCTATCAGAAACAATTATCTTTGGAATACCATGCAATCAAGACACTTCCCTCATATAGATATCAACAAAATTGGTTTCTTCATGAGTAGTCTTCAATGGAATAAAATGGGAAGCCTTGCTAATCTTGTCCACCATGATAGAATCATGATGCTTTCTTGTCCTTGGAAATTTGGTGATGAAATCCATTGTCACCACTTCCTAGTTCCACTCAGTAATGGGTAATGGATGCAACAACCTAGCTGGGTGTCTATGCTCAGCCTTGACCCTTTGACACTCTATATATCTGGCAATTTACTCAACAATTTCTTTCTTCATACCTGGCCAATAGTATTAGCTCTTGACTACTGCCACTATTTCCTAATATCCTGGGTGCCCAACATAAGGCACATTATGCATCTATTTCAAAATCATACCCCTCAATTCATTTGAATTGGGCACATAAATTCGGTTCCTGTACAAGAGAGCTTCATTATTACCCAATTTATAATCTTTGACTATCTGTTGCATTTTACCTTGCTACAATTTTGTTACCATCTCCATGTACTGCAAATCTGCTTTTGCAGCTTTAGAAATTGTACCTTTAAGATCTGTTTGGTACATGCTAATGGATGTAGCATGTAACTCATGAACTCTCTCATTGAGTGCATCAACCACTTTGTTTTCCCTTCCTTTGATGTTCTTGATATCAAAGTCATAATCACAGAGGAATTCCAACCATCTGATTTTCCTGGCATTTAAAGTTGGCTGATCAAAGAAATACCCCAAACCGTTATGGTATGTCCTCAGTTCAAATTTATTTCTCATGAGGTAGTGCCTCCACTTATTTAAGACATGTACTATGACTGCCAACTCCAAATCATGAGTGGCATATATCATTTCATTCTCTTTCAACTTTATGGTTTCAAAACATACTACCAAACCATTCTAATTGATGACTCCACCAAGCCCCTCTTTGCATGCATCTATGCAAACCATGAAGTCCTCATTAGAATCTGCAATTCTCATAATCAGAGAACTGGTTAACAAGTGCTTCAATTTCTAGAAGCTCTTTTCACATTCTATTGTCCATTGAAACTTCACCCCTTTCCTTTGCAAGGAAGTGATTGGGTGAGAAATCCTTGAAAACCCTGTAATGAATCTTCTGTAGTAGCCATATAGACCCATGAAGGATCTAACTTCTGTCACATTCTTGGGTGTTTGACATCCTCTAATGGCCTCAATATTGTCAGGATCCACTTCTATCCCTTCTTTGGATATAATATGCCCCAAATAATGAATTTGGTTCTGATAAAATGAGCACTTGCTCAATTTGGCATACAACTGGTGTTCTCTTAACACTTGCAACACCATCCTCAAGTGATGCTCATGTTATTATTCTGTTTTGGAATATACAAGGATGTCATAAAAAATAAAATGAAAAACTTGTCTAATTACTCACGGAAAAGACCATTCATAAAACACATGAAAACAACTGGTGCATTTGATAACCCAAATGGCACCACTATAAACTCATAGTGACCATACCTTGTTTTGAAGCCAATATTGTTGATTGCTTCATATTTAATACTTTCTTGATGGTATCCTAACTGGAGATCAATATTTGAAAATATCCTTGCATCCTCCAACTGATCAAAGAGATCATCAAACCTTGGCAAGGAATACTTGTTCTCCATAGTTACTTTATTTAACTGCCTAAAATCAATACACAATCTCAAGGTCCCATATTTCTTCTTCACAAATAATACTGGGGAACCCCAAGGTGACACACTTGGGAATATGTACCCCTTCTTTAGTACCTCTTCAAGATTCATTTGTAACTCCTTCAACTCTGGAGTACTCATTCTATAGGGAGTCTTTGACACTGGAGCTGATCCAGGCATCAAATTTATAGAGAAATCAATATATCTCTTTGGGGGTAGTCTGTGTATCTCCTTAAACACATCCTCAAACTCTTTTAGGATTGCTTGAACTTCTATATCTGACACCCTATCCTTAGGTGTTTCCTCCATATGAGATTAAAACACTTGGAATCCCTTCCTATAACACTTCTTCAGCTGCATTGATGATAGTTTTTGGACAGTGGCTGCCCTAGGAATTCCTTGGACTACTCTTGAGTTTCCTTCCTCATATAGGAAAGTGAATGCCTTTTTATGACAATCTAAGATGGCATGGTGTGGGTCCAACTAATCCATACCAATTAGATAGTCATATGAAACCAAAGGAAATATGTTCAGATTTACCTTGGTATTCATCCCATTCATGCCCAATGGACATGACTTAACCAACTCAACAACCTTTCTCTTGGCTCATGTAGACAACTGCACCAACCAATATTTCTCATGCTTGCATCTTGGAAATTGTAATATTTCCATTGCCTTAGGATCTATATAGCTATGACTAGCCCCTGAATCAATTAAAATAATAAAGGCATGGTTATTGATCATACCTTCTACTTCAATCATGTGTGATTGAAACTCTTATTGCTTGTTGTCCAGGGCTGCATAGATCCTTGGCACACCTCTGCCCATATCCTCCACTTTTTCTGCTTGTTGTACATTGTGGAAAAATCCCACTTTATCATCTTTGTGAGGATAATCCCTATACATATGATCTCCTTTGCAACCCAAACATTGAATAGGTGGTTGCCTTGGCCTTTCCCACATGCCTCAGCCATATTGGGCTCTCTAAAGGTTGAATGTACCCAAGGATTATTTCTAAAGAATGGAGGATTTCTCCCCTTCTTTCTCAGATATCTATTAAACTTCTTCTTTTCCTCCCAAGCCTTCTGGAAGGTAGGATTTTATTTTTGTTGATCATACAAGAACTTAGCTCTTCTTATGGTTTCTTCCAATTTTTTAGGATCATCATATTGAATCTTGTCACTAATGAAGGATGGCAGTCCACTCAGATACCTATGAATCTTATCTGTCTCATCTTGACATACTTTTGCAATTCTAGGAATATTCTTTCATACTCATCAATGGTCATGCTGCCCATCTTGAGTTCAAATAAATCCTTCATATTTTTTTCATAATATATCTTGGTCAAGTATTTCTTCTCAAAATAATTCTTGAATCTTTCCACGTCACATGTTTCTCCTTAATGTGTTGCACATGCACAAGCTAGTCTCACCACATATATGCTTTTCCTTTCAGGTGATAGATGGCAATTATTCCTTCTAAATGAGAGGAATAATTATGCAATTGGAAGTACTTCCTCATGCCTATCAGCCATGTCTCACCATATTAATCCTTCTTTTGCTCTCCATCAAAAGTAGGAGGTTTTATCTTGTTCATTTCTCCCTTCAATTCATCCACCCTAGAAGTCCTATGCTTCCTTACAGGGGATGGAATTGATCTATTGTGTGATCTCCTATGGGAATTATTTTGGGACTGATGGTGGTGCCTATTGACACTCCTTGATCTTATTTTCTCATCAGGGAACTTGTGGTTTCCTGAATGGTTGGAGCCACTGTCCTTCTCTAACTTCTTCTCAATTCTGTCTAGGATTTTCATTAACTTCAAGTTGAAGTCTTCCTTCTTCTCTTTGGTCTTCATAAGCCTTTTATTACTAGCTTTGTGGCTCTAGACATATTCCTGCAATTTTCTAATGGTCTCCACCAGATTGATGTCTTCATCCATTCCTTCTCCATGTCCATTGGAACTTTTTTCCTCAATTCCTAGATGGACATTCATTCCTATAACATCAGCTTTCTGAATGTAAGCATCTTGTGCATCCTCTATCTCTTTTCACTCCAGGAAGATTATGTTCTATTTTTGCAGCAAAAACTCTGCAAAAGTGTGCAACCAACATAACTCTTGTCAGGATAACTATCTGAACCAAAACAATGCAAACATGTACCATTCTAGTTTATAAATTATCATAATTCCTTCGGCTGATTTTATGAGGAATTTTACTGTCAATAGAAAATATATGGGTGAACAATTGTCCTCTAATGTTCCAGAATTTTTCAATGACTGTTCCCTTTCTCAATTCTTTGTTTTGACCAGGAAGTTATGACTATTTGAGCAATGGCACTTCTTGGAAGGTGATATATGTTCAACTGTTCTTAATTCTTAGAGCCAAATTCGCTCTTGGATCCGTGCTAGATCCTCTCTTCAACTTTATAGCCTTTTCCTTACTTCTTTAGATGTAGGTTTGTTTAATAAGGGATCTCACAGGTTCCTTCTCTAGGCCTTTTTCCTGTTCTTGCAAAAAAAAATTGGGCGCTAGCCCCTTTTCTTCAATCCCCAAATTCACGGGACCATAGGTTGTGACTAAGCACTAATCTGATAGGCACTTATCTGAAACTTTGGTGCTTCATAACTTCTGGCTTCAGAGAATTTCACACCTTCTTCTCTCATTTCTTCCCAACACCAAACTCCTGAACTTTTTAACTTTCCAGGGCCCACGTAATACTGTTGTCATCATATAAACATGGCATCTACATGTCAGACTGCTAATTGCTCCAACAAGGTTGACAAAAAATATAAATCTGACTGATACGTGGCATGTCTAGGGAAAGTACACATCACCTTTGGTGATGTCATCATGCCACATCATACCCTGTTCTTCAGTACTTTTTATCTCCAACACTTTGGTCTTAGGAGGTTTCTACTTCACCATATTATGATTCTCCCGAACACCAAATTAGCAAACATGTGAAGTAGGGTGGATCTACAATCCACATCTTCCTAGCATCCAACAACTGATATTTATTACGAAACCTCAGTCTTTGGGAGTTTCAAACTATCCATATTATCAATCCTTACAAAGTACCCAGTCCCCAGACTTCTGCATATGTTTCCACGTATCCTATCTCGATCAATGGTCGAGTTTAACTTCGGGCTTTGGGAGTTCTTGAATCAATGAAAACTACGACACCATTCCTCTGGAGTACCATGTCTTCGAGCCTTAGGATCTGACACCACACATCCTTTGTGACCAATGATCGAGGTATACTCTAGCCTTCAAGCCTTCAGTATTCCTCAACCTCAACTGATTATACATTGAAACCTATGTAGTGCCAAGTCTCTGAACTTCATGATCTGGCACCATGTGTTTACTGCGACCAAGTTATTGTGGGCCCAATCTAATTAAATTCTTCACCAAGGTTTTAAATACTTTATGTAACCATCAGAGGACCCACTAACCCTGCTTCGAGAGGAGTACCACATGGCGAAACACTAGAAGTGAACATGTGGCCCAATTAGGCTGGTGACACGTGTCACTTTGTATCTATAATAATCAATCTTCGAAAGGTTCATAAATCACTGACACGTGGTATGCATCCTAGGTGCCCACATCCTCTCAGGTCATGTTGATAGGCCATGCCACTTCAGGACTTTAGGACTTTGGGCTTCGATAGATTTCACATCAGTGCACTTTGTTTCTCCTGAACGTCGAATTTCTGAAATAATTGATCTACTTAGGGGAGAATCCACGACCCTCCTTCTCCTGGATTATATGCACCTGAAAGGTACTTCATAAATTCAAAAATTCGAGCTTCGACCCTTTTTGGTTAACAAAACATAATTTTCACCAAAGTCATGAAGTCCGAAGGACTTGGAGGTTAATTTTCATGCACTTTCTCTAGATCTGAGGGCTGGGAAAGGTCCACCTTTCCTCATGCCGATACTACGACCCAAATTCCTTCTTGTGGTTATCAACCACGATTATTTTGGTTTCATTCCCTATTGAATTTATTGGACCATTGTACCTCCTAAGCTTCAAAACACAACTAATGTGTTCCCTTAATGCCCTCCTAGAATCCTGAATTCTCTGAGAATGATTTTTTTCTATTTCGACAATATTTCACTCTGAATCCTTTTCTTCAATAACCACTTATCTGGCCCATCTAGGCTCAGTGTTGAAACCATGGGATCTGGTACCATATTGTAACATCCCCAGAGTCCTAGGCAAGGTCATGCCACTTAAAACTTTTATGCTCTAATACTAGATGATTAAAATTGTCCATGCTCATACATATACCTACTGGGATATGGGAGACAGAGCTCTTCCCGGAATAAATCACATATAAACTTAACATAAATAAACAAAGATAACATGAAAACATACATGCAGTGAAACATGTGATATTATTATAAGAATCACATACATGCACTAAAATACATCATAAACCATTAAGCACAAAAGTGATACTTATCTCTTAATTATAGTGCGCCGACTATGTGCATACCTTCCACAAACCTCCCAGCCTTATACCACGTTTCTCATCACTCTCAGCAGTGGGTCACCCGCGAGCTAGGTCTAGACTCCACCAGGAAGGGAATTCCTAGGCTGGGGAAGGACAACATGAAGTTGCACCAGTCTACAGGAAGTATTTCCTCCAAGGAATGACTTACACCCCCCGCTCACAGACTCTCATTCCCCACATGCCTGTCCCACCCCAGGAGTATGCACCTTCACTATCACATAGTCCATCGACTGCTCCACCTCCCTTCTAGGGCTTCAAAAATAAGTTGGAAAAGAATTATTAGAGCTATGTAGCTGCTACTGGACTCCCTCCATGAGAAATCACTTCCCCAACAACTCTCTCACCTGAAGAGAGTTGCTCATAGGCCTGACAACCTACTTCTTCAACCCTGGGCCTGACAACCCACCTCTTCAAACCTTGGGCCTGACAACCCGCTTCTTCAATCCAACTCCTCAACAAAAAATCAGGTAAGGCAAAGGTATGTCTCAGCAAATTACAAAGGTTCACAATGGTGGAAAAGGCTCTGGTTGCATGCTTTTTCAACAAGGATATTAGTTCTGGATCATTGTAGAGGTTTGGGATGGTCGAGGTTTCAACAATGGCGTTCATGGATTTATGGCTTTCTTGATAGCTATGTGCATGAGTGGAAGTAAATGGAAGAAAGTATCCCCGAATAGTCAAAATTCCCACATATATTTGCATGTGCCTAAGATGACACATGGAGCTTATGAAGAGTGTTCCTCTCCATTTGGAAGTCGTTCCCCTTCCCCAAAGGAACTTAGGATAAATTCATATCCTTCTGACAACATTTAGAATAATAATATATATTATTCTCTGGGATTTAAGCTCTTAAGCTTATCCCCCTCCCTTACCCAGCCTTGTGGAACCTATTCCCCCATACTCTTTCATTGTGGTCGGTCTACACGCAGTGATGCTTTTATATTAATTATTTGAATATTTACATATACAAAACATGCTCCTGGCCTTAACATCCTAGTATATCTGGTCCAACTATCACATAAGCCTCCTATCTTATCATTACTTGGCTCACCAACCTATGGAACATGTTTACAATTCATGATTAAAAATTAGGGGCTTGGCCTTGGGGTATTACATTCTCCTTCTTGTATTCTACAACTCCCGCTATCAATGATTTTTCTTTCTTTGGCTAAAGGATTATAAGATCATCAGGATTGTGTTATATTCTTCTATAGGGACTTCCCTTTATTGAGCTTGATCTATTTCATATTGAATTTCACATTCCTTTTAGGACCTTCACCAATCATTTTCATATTAATTTCTTCATTTTCAGGTGCAAGATCATCTTTCTTGCTTTCTCCTTTATATTTTATTTTGCATATCTTTCTATGATATATTCTGCTTTTTGGACCTTTTCTTTCTAATTGTGTTTTTGGATATTTGGCTTCTCTTTCTTCTTCCAAATTTTATTAGGTTTTCTCCCTGACTTGAATGACTTATGTAAGGATTGACTTTTTGAACTCCTTCGGCTTTGAGATTTGTGCCCAAACCTATCAGAGTTGTAACATCTCATTGTATGACAAAAATTTTCTATGTGCACAACAAAATTGCATCTCCAACATCTAATTGATTTTTTGGATTTCCATGCATATCCTTTCTCTATTTTCTTACAGTCCACTGCTTTATGGCCAAAGTTATGACAAGAAAAGTAATAGCCATTGAAGATGTTTCCATTCTTGAATTTATTTTTGCTTGAGAGATCCGTCTTTTGATTTTCCTCTTCCTTTTTACTTCTATAGCTTCCTTCCTTAACAAAGTTCATGACTTGTAATTGTTTTGTAATTGCACCTTTCCTTTTGAGAAGGATGATTCTTTGTCATGTTTGTAAATGGTGCTCCATTTGTCATTGTCTTCCTTTTTATTGTATCCAAGACCAATTTTGTCATCAACCAATCTTTGACTGGTCCAAATCTTATCTAGGATAGTTGAGATATTATGGAATTTGACATATATATTTTTCTTTTCATCAATCTTTTTGTGATCCAAAAACGAATGTATTATTGATAAATCACAAGTTAGTTTAATGTATTTTAGGCATCAGATCGTTAAGAATGCGAAATACATAAAGCTTATTATCTGGTTGCAGAATATCAAATGTGACTTTTACTTTATGCTTATTAATGAATAAAGAGATCAACCAATAATATCCATGCTGCAAATGAAGAGAATAGAACAACAAAACATAAAGAGAAATAGAGACAAGAGGTTGATAACGGAGTTCACCAATCGTTGGCTACGTCTCCGGGCCCTCTTCCAAGTGGAGGACCTCTTTATTGCTCTTTAAAATGTTCAAAGTTCTCTTACAATGCTCTTTAATGTTACATTACATGCTTCATTTCTACTTTGCAAGACCTCCTTTCTCAGATTCATGCATGCACCATCAAACTCTTCTCAAAAACATGGCAACAATGCCTCTCAAAACATGAGAAAAGGCCCAAAATTACAAAACTGCTCCTTCAAATCACTGCATCAAAAAGTCTCCTACACGATTCAAAAAGACTGGTTCTTATAGTTTTCAAGTCTTCGATGAGGAATCCCAAGTTCCCTCAAGATCTGGCCTCTTTTTGGGATCAAATCCCCCTTCAAATGGCCCAAAATCCCCAAAAAATCCATTTTATGGGCTAAATATCAGTCAGAAATCCCAAAAAATCATTAATATATCGTTTAAAAACCACTTTCCAGCAATATATGGGCTAAGCCCCCAATTCAGGCGCGTGCTCCCTCTTTGTAGTCATATGACACCATAAATCCGTGGGTTGGGGCTTAGCCCTAGCCCCCTTCTGCCCACATAGTAATGTATTACATTTTAAATACATTTAAATGTGTTTCATTAAACAAGAAACATGGTGGTGCATTGCTAATGGCTCTCCTCTAAGGCGCTTGGTTTTGGTGGGTGGTCGTGGGTTCAAAACCCATGGACCCCCAAATATTTTTGGAACTTTCCATTCGACCCTGACCTAGTGCCACGTGGCTGCCCATGCCTAGGCCACATGGCACCTCAACATTTGACCATATTTTTCCATGTGTCAAATTTTGATTGGATTTTCCATCCACATCTTCCTAGTCAACTCATGCCACTTGTCACACTGCCATTGGTCCAAGTATGCATCATGAGGTGTCGCTGGTGATTTCATGATGATGTCAGCATTGAATTTTTACCAGTCCTTTGACTTTTTAGCTGTTTGAGAATGTTCGAAAACACAGGTATTCCAACAGAGGACGAACACCTTCAGTAACCGCTCACATAACCAGATCAAAGATCAACACACCGATGTTTTCACGTGGTAAAACCCCTACGAGGAAACATCCACGGCCCCAGCCAACGCGACCACTTGGAGCAGTTTATTAATGCAAAGAAAAATATTACAGAGAGATTTTACAAGAGAGTTTCTCACAATCGATCATCGGAAAATGACCCTCCATGCTCTTTAAATAGAGATCA
>ML821449.1:53470-88025 GCA_009831015.1 Picea engelmannii
TTGGAGCAGTTTATTAATGCAAAGAAAAAGATTACAGAGAGATTTTACAAGAGATTTTCTCACAATCGATCATCGGCAAATGACCCTCCATGCTCTTTAAATAGAGATCATGGACCAATCGGGTGTTAATCCATGGATCAATGACCGTTAAGATCGAGGAGAGTATGAATCGTCGGATCACTCTATGTCAGGAACATATCGTGACCGTCGGATTGCCTAACTACAAATGCATACTATTGCATATTAAAGAAACACACTTTTACCTAATGACATATTAGACCAAGTAGATCTTAACTAACTCCTAAGTGTCTAAATATCCTAACAGAGAACATGGTCAGAGTACGATAACTCTCACATACAACGTCCATTTGAGAAAGTAAATATACTTCGAAATCAGCGCGACGAGTCGGTCGCAATGGAATTGGTTTCATACAATTCTTAGAACTTTGATTTTTGAGCATTTTCTGAGCCTGGAGAGCCTCCTGGATCATTCCTCCCCACTTTGGAAGCTTTTGGACCACCAAAAGTCTGCTTTTTCTTAGGTAAGAAGTGAGGGTACTGCCTCCCCACTTTGTCCTGTATCATCCATCCTCTCTGATGGGATAATGATCACCTGACTAATCACAACAAACATAAAAACTGAGATAGCATTGTTTATCAAAGTAATCATTTCATTTATCGCACAATCATCTACATTCTTTGTCGCACATTGTAGTCATACACCACTGAACAACAACAAACTAATCAACAATATTGAGTATGCAAATGAAAATGACAAAACATGCTTCCCCTTTTGAATAGGAACAATAATCAAATTATGCAGCTAAACCTCATGTTGTACCTCTGGTAACACTTCATGACTGTTTGAAACATATGGAATCATCTCATGTTTAGAATCACTAACTTCATGTTTTGTTTAGACATAATTGTTAAAAAATTTCTTGCATTTATCATTCCTTTTAACTGCCCTGTAGCTGAAAAAGACCTGTCAGTTTTCATGCGATGAGCACGAACAATGTACTCTTTCTCATCTTTCTTGAAGAAATATTTATTATCCTCCCTATAGAATATGGCTTTTCTATCATAAAGGTAGGGTCTTCCCAAGACAATCCCACATATTTCTAGTGGCACGATATCAAGCTCTACTTCATCAACATAATTAGAAGTGATTGCAAACTTGATTTTACATTGTTTGGTTACTTGTAAATTGTTATCACCACATATCCATCCCAATGGATATGGTTTAGGATGTGACTTAGTTTCAAGTCCCAATTTATTTACAGCATCTTCACTGATTAGATTGGCTTGTGATCCACTATCTACAAGAGTATCAACTTTAAAATTATGTGTTATAACCCTTATGTGCAAAATTTCACTCCTTTTACACTCATCATTTACATCAACTGAACTAGAAGAGCTAGAACTTGCAACAAAATTTATACCTTGGATTCCCATAGCTACAACCTGTGTCTCATCACCAGAATCTGATCCAAGAACCACTTGAATTTTCGTAGCTGTGGTCTTCTTCCTTCCTTGATTGGCATACTTCTTTGGCTTCATTTCAGTATGTAAGGTCCAACAATGATATTCATCATGGCCTACTTTATTGCAATGCTTGCAAGTAGTCTTCTCCTTTCTGGTTGTGGCTGCCTTCTTCTCTTTCCTTTTCCCTGCATCCTTTCTTTGTCAAGTATCTATAGAAACATTGTCACCAACATTCCCTTTACTGGATTCAATGTGAATGGATTGTACACATACTTCATCAAACTTAGAAGGATTTATCATAAGAAGAGTGTGCTTAAGATAAGAATGTAAACCACCGATATATTTTAGGAGTGTCTCTTGTGTATACAAAGGAATACCCAAATTTAAAGCTTTCTTACAAAATATCTGAGTATATTCTTGTACACTTTGACCTTTTGATTGCCTTAAACATTTCCAATTCATCATTTCTTGTTGCATGTAGGCTAAAGGGTAAAACTGTTGTTTTAATGCAATAACAAAATCATTCTAGGAAGAGATTGCTTTACCACTTTTCTTAAGGTCATCTCTAGTTCTTCTTTCCCACAATATGAGAGTTGTGCCTCCCAATTTGAGACTTGCTAGTTGGATCTTAGTTTCATCATCAACAATATTTTTTGTCCTGCAATAGACTTCTAATTGTCTCACCCAATTATCTATCTTTCTTGCATCTAATTTGTTGGAAGATTAGTTGTTGTCATTGATGTCAACCCTAGTCATGGGTTTTGGACCACAAGATTGATCAAGGTATTTGGACATGAAGGAGAATGCACATGCAGATACAACACCCATGGATGGATAGTATACATCATGTTGTTTCCGGTGGTATGTGGCATGTCATCTGGATCCTCATGGTTGAGGAGAAATGAATTTTTGAAGATGACAAAGTGAATTGAAGAAGGAAGTACATGTAGGCCCTGAAGACAATTAAAGAAAAGAATTACAAAATAAGAAAGTGTCAGGTCGGCCCTAATGTTAAAAGAAAGTGACATAAATGGTATAAATAAACATCATTATACATTCATTTTATACATTCATTTTATACAAGTCGAATTTCAGAGGTAATAAGAAGAAAAGAAGGCTGGATTTCAAGGGAGGATGAAGTCTTTTGGTGATGTGTTCTAAGGTATGTTATTTTCAGGTCATCTTACCATTTTTTCTATAACTCTTTTTATAGAACGATTCATATGGTGAAATCTCTATGGTATTGAGAAGACATATCAAGGTACCTCTGGTAAAAATTTCAGCTCTTTATTCGCTATAATTATGGATATACACTCTGTGGAAGATAAGGTTTGTGACCAGTCCTGAAGCTAGTCATTAAATAGGTGTTCTAGGTAAAACAGTCATAACTTCTTCATACAAAATCAAAATTAAGTGGAACCACTTCCATTAGAAAGAGTACGGAATTTAGTTTCTTTTGTGCGAGTTTCATAATTGGATGTTAAATATTGAGTGCGGGACATGCTGTACAAGTTGGGTCTTCTGAATAGACCAAAATTGAATAAAGTCTACCATTCTTTCTATAACCTCTTTTTGGGGAGGATTCAAGGAGTGAAAATTGGAGGAGTTTCAGAGAATACATTGAGTAATATTATCTATAGGATCAGAGTACCCCAAGAATTGAAGAATTTTAGAAATTGAAGAAGTCTCAGGAAGCATTATCAGGTTTTATGTGATGATTGGTTGATGGTGATGATTTAATGTAAAGTTTTATTATCTCTCATATATTCTTGGGTGGAAGGAAGGGGCAAGGATGGAGAGTTAAACTCTCTCTTTATATTGGAGGATTGCATCTTCCTCTTGGAGGTTTATCCCTCCCTTTACATTTGGAAGTTGTAGCTACCTTTGGAAGTCATTACTTCCCTTAAACAATAACTATTGATTATTTCTCAAATATTCTGCATGGTGTATTGGTGTAACTCTTATACTATTGTTCATTTCTCATTGGATATAGTTGAATGGTTTAAGTATAAGTTGAAAAAGGTTTTAAATTGTACTTGATACTGATTCACCCCCCTCTCAGTATCAACATTATTCACCATCATAAGTTGATAATTGAAACTTTACATCTAACTTTAATAACGACATATAAGAAGAATGATGAGTTTTTTGCTTATCTTTGGAGGAATGTACACTTGCTTCATTATTGGAGGATGAGGATGAAGGAGAAGAAGGTTCTGAAGTTCCACCACCTCCAACTCCTCCTTCTTCTCTTACCGAAGATTCACCTTCTTCAACTTTTGGATTCCTTTGCTGACCTCTTTCATGGTAAAAATCCTCTACCATGTCTTGCATCAATTTAAAGGCCTCGAAGAAATCATCTTCATATTTGAAGGGACCCAATTTTCGTGGTGAAGACATCTCTTGCTTATGCAGTCGCCTTTGAATCTCTGTGTCAAGAGCCTCAAGTTGGTGTTCTCCTCGCTTGAGTTTTCCTCTGGTGAGAATCCAATGCTTGCAATTATTGTCAAACCTTCAAAATAAAATACTCTGATACCATAAACTTGATCCAAAAACGAAGGTATTACTGATAGATCAAAAGTTAGTTTAATGTATTTTAGGCATCGGATCGTTAAGAATGTGAAATACATAAAGCTTATTATCTGGATGCGGAATATCAAATGTGACTTTTACTTGATGCTTATTAATGAATAAAGAGATCAGAAAATAATATCCATGCTTCAAATGAAGAGAATAGATAGAAAAATAGAAAGATAAATAGAGACAAGAGGTTGATAATGGAGTTCACCAATCGTTGGCTACGTCTCCAGGCCCACTTCCAAGTGGAGGACCTCTTTATTGCTATTTAAAATGCTAAAAGTTATATTACAATGCTCTTTGTTGTTACATTACATGCTTCATGTCTATTGTGCAATACATCCTTTCTCAGATTCATGCATGCACCATCAAACTCTTCTCAAAAACATGACAACAATGCCTCTCAAAACATGAGAAAAGGCCCAAAATTACAAAACTACTCCTTCAAATCCCTGCATCAAAAAGTCTCCTACAAGCTTCAAAAACCCTGGTTCTTATATTTTTCAAGGCTCAGATGAGGAATCCCAACTTCCCTCAAGATTTGGCCTCTTTCTGGGATCAAATCCCCCTTCAAATGGCCTAAAATCCCCAAAAAATCCATTTTCTGGGCTAAATATCAGTCAAAAATCCCAAAAAATCATTAATATATGATTTAAAAACCACTTTCCAACAATATATGGGATAAGCCCCCAATTCAGGCGTGCGCTCCCTCTTTGTATTCATATGACACCATGAATTTGTGGGCTGGGGCTTATCCCTAGCCCCCTTCCGCCCACATAGTAATGTATTACATTTTAAATAAATTTAAATGTGTTTCACTAAACAAGAAACATGGTGGCGCATTGGTAATGGATCTCCTCTAAGGCGCTTGGTCTTGGTGGGTGGTTGTGGGTTCAAAACCCATGGACCCCCAAATATTTTTGGAACTTTCCATTCGACCCTGACTTGGTGCCACGTGGCTGCCCATGCCTGGGCCACATGGCACCTCAACATTTGACCAGATTTTTCCATGTGTCAAATTTTGATTGGATCTGCCATCCACATCTGCCCAGTCAACTGTTGCCACTTGTCACACTGCCATTGGTCCAAGTCTACATCATGAGGTGTTGTTGGTGATGTCATATTGATGTCATGATGACATTAGCATTGACGTTTTTGCCAGTCCTTTGACTTTTTAGTTGTTTGAGAAAACGGTTAGAGTATGATAACTCTCGCATACAACGTCCATTTGAGAAAGTAAATATACTGTTAGAATCAGTGCGATGAGACGGTCGCAATGGAATTAGTTTCATCCAATTATGAGAACTTTTATTTTTGAGCATTTTCTGAGCCTGGGGAGCCCCCTGGATCATTTTGAGATTGACTATTTCCAATTTGAACATGTGACATGTCTCTTCCCTTTTAATTAACTGAATCTTCAGGGCTTCTTCCACTTTCTTAGCATGTTCAAGTTGAGTCTTTAGATTGATGACTATTTCTTATGTCTCATACAAGACTTATTTTCATTTAATAGTTTTGGCATATGTATTCAATTCTTCCATATCTTTTATTAGATAAAAAAAATTAGTTTTCAATATTTTGATTTCTTCCTCATTTTCTCGTTGAATCCTTTTGAGGTTGATGGCTTCTAATTCCAACATTTGGCATGATTCTTCCTTTTTAGTTAATTAGATCTTCTGGCCTTCTTCCTTTTTCTTATATTCTTCAATTTGAGTCATTAGATATGCATTAGTACTTTCATTTATCTTTTTGAAGTTGATTATTTCCAATTCCAACATGTGGTAAGAATTTTGTTTCCTAGTTAACTGGATCTTCAGGACTTGTTCACTTTCTTTAGTTTCCTCAAGTTGAGTTTTTAGACTATTAACCAATTCTTCTATTTCTTTTATTATTTCTTTTATTTATTATCATGTGTCTTTAATTATTCCATATCTTCTGTTAGATTAACAACTTCAGTTTTCAAACTTTTGATATGTTCTTCTTTGTTTTCTAGCTGAAAATTTTGTTGCTCTTCATGGTTAGATTGATCTAACTGTTGTAGTAACAACATATATTTCTTTTGAATTTATCCAACTCTTCAAAAGTGCACATAACTATGTATTCAAGCTGGTCAAGAACATCCCTAGTAACTTCAATATATAGACTATTTATTGGTTCCATACTAATCACACCAAATGTAGTTATAACATCATTCTTAAAATCTAA
This sequence comes from Picea engelmannii, assembly GCA_009831015.1. Taxonomy (NCBI): domain Eukaryota; kingdom Viridiplantae; phylum Streptophyta; class Pinopsida; order Pinales; family Pinaceae; genus Picea; species Picea engelmannii. The sequence goes on from ML821449.1 coordinate 59,738, forward strand.
TAGTTTTTATTTGGTGAACACTGAGGTATTCATAAATTCCTTGATGTATTAGTCTTCACTGTTGATGACTGGGATTTGCATCAAATCCTGCATTTCATTCTGATTAGAAATCTCTTTCTCTATATTATTTTCTTCAATCTTATTGGAATTCTCCTTTTCTTTATCTTGTTCCTTATTTGGATAAGAATTATCTTCTTCTGAGTTTGTTCTTTATTATGAAATGAATCCTCTTTAGCTGAGTCTTGTCCCTTACTTTTATAGGATTTCTCTTCTTCTTGTGCTTCATTCTGATAACAATTTTATAGGTGGAGCCATAATTCTTTAGCAAATTTGTAGTGTCTCATCTTTTCTTTGACTTGGTTTGACAATCCATCCTGGATTGATTTTAAGGATAATGAATTGTTTCTCCTTGATTACTTTGCAGTTTTGTTTTTTCTCTTTGAAATAGTTAAGTACTGAGGATTACTTACTACTGAATCCCAAACTCTAGATCCTATTAACTTCAGATATCTTTTCATATTTTCACTCCATGATGAATAATCTATTCCATCAAATAAGGGAGCTTCATTTGTGGAGATAGAAATTTGTCCACCCATTTATTTAGAATCTACCTTCCAATGTTTAAAATATGTTGAAGGCACCCTCTTTGATACCAATTGTTGAAATGTACACTTGACACTANCACTTTTTATAAATTAATTGAACAACATATATTTATTTCAATTTCTCAACCAATATATAAAAAAATAAATATTTTATTAATTTATTTAACTTGAATGAATACATAAGATCAATCTTCATCTTCAAACAATTATGAGAGACCTAGCTCTCTGTTACAAGAACTAGCTTGTAGTTCTTAGATCCAACTGAGAAATGAGGAATCCAACCCTCATAACAAGCCCCATCTTGTTGATCTCATATCCAACTAAGATGTGAGGAATCCAATCCTCATACAAGACCCAACTTGTAAAAAAAACCAACCAGATAGAATGAACCTTCATTCAATCCATTATATATAAATATATCTACTTCAACAAATTCAACTACATCTTTTGTTCACAATACTTCTTTGTTTATGTAGTCTCCCAATAGGTATGAGTTTGAAGCATTGTGTCCCTTTGATTGAACCATTACACCTCTTCATTTGAATTAATAATAATAATTTATATTATTATTATTATTATCATTAATAGTTTGATTTAAAGACTTCAAATCCCTTGTTTTGCATTTATTTTGTTCTGGTTAAAAACTTGTCACTGCAAATGTTGCAGAAATCATGTTTTGCGGATGTGCTTCCTTCAAACCATGTTTTTAGCCACTGCCTCTTCTTTCACCCATATTCCTCTATCATGAGACCAATGTTTCGTGCTTCATAATTCTTCCCCTTTTTTTTTCTTTTTAGCCCCCATATGTCCAATGCTGGGACCGTGTTCTCCGAGCTTCAACACTTTGGAACTTTGTTTCTCTTCACCAAATCTTGTTGTCTCCAAAGTGATATCTTCCGGAGTGTTATATATCAAGCAACTTCAATTCACAATTGTAATTCTCATCATTGATCACAAATTTAGATCAATGGTATGATCATTCTTTTAAAAGACTCATTTCTCACAATTTTATTATCCTTATATAATGGTTGGGATTCAATCGTGATATGTATGATTGGTGTTTCCTCCGGTACTTCGCGGCTTTGATATTTTCTTAATCTTATAAAATTACAATTCTCTTGGACTAAATTTCACTAAAGTGTGTATACTTTATTAATATTGAGTTGTCATGTATCCATAAAATTCAACTGTCCAGATCTTATTTCAAAGATTTGGTACTCTGGGTTACTATAACTCTAAAGTAGTTCAATTCCTCCGGAGTGATAACCTATCGAATAATTCATAAAGAGGTGGTGACCACTTTCTATTGGTTAACACCTTTGCTTACGCTGTCCTTCCATTATGCTTGATCAACGGTTGAGAACACTCCCAAAGAAAATCAATGGTTAGTGTTACTTCATGATTTACACTTACTCTATCCTTCCACTGTACTTGATCAATGATCAAGAATTCTCCTGAATTAGATCAATGATTAGCGTTACTTCATGATTTGCGCTTACTCTATCCTTCCACTGCACTTGATCAACGGTCGAGAATGCTCTCAAATTAGATCAATGATTAACGTTACTTCAATATTTACACTTACTCTATCCCTCCACTGTATTTGATCAACAATCGAGAGAACTCAAAATATCTTAGATTAATGACCATCATTAACTTCAACCTTCGACGATTCGGGTATTTGATGGTAGTAGAAACTGGATATCCCTGAAGTTACTAATATCAGAGTGACATGATTGTGATGTCATTTTTGATATGGCACTGTCTGAGTGGCTGCCACATGTCACCTATATTTGTGACTTTCGTATACCTAAAGTTCAAACTAGAACTTGACACTTGTCACCATCTAATTGCACCATGTTTCCTTGCTGACGTGATCTTGCTGACATGGATCTCTTGATGTGTCACATGTCCTCCTCCTGGATCTAACAATCATAGGTTCAAATGAAGTTTCTTATTGAGCTGATGGTTGTCATTGTTTCAGGAATATGACACTTTTTAGACTTCGATCTAATCCTCCTAAATTGGTGAAGTGACGAAGAGATCTATCACCGTAGATATTTATTTTCTTGATTCTATGGACTTTGTTTATTTTGGAACTACGAGGTTCGGGAGTTATTGGCTTATCTAAGTTGTTTATCACTGAAGTACTTCAAGGTCGAAGTTGACTTCGCTCTGATAGTTGTTACTCCAAATCATCGGTTGACTAGATTTACTGATCCGATGGTTGACGAGAGTTCGTGACTTCGGGATTTTGGCCTTTGGGTTATTCACTTTTTTACACTTCCCAATTCTCCCATAGTGAGATTCCTCGAAGAATAAACCTAGAGTAACTTGAATTCATCTAACAATCCTTCTTTAATATGAAAATCTTAACACGATCCAATGGTTGTCAGGAATTCAGATATTTAGGTTCTCAGGCCTTTGTCCTTGCTTATCCTATCCTTCTAATTTATTTTGATCGGACGGTCAATATAACTCCTGAAATGTTTCTTAGATTGGATGACTCATGTCCACTTTGGGACTTCTTCTTCGAATAAAATATCTTTTCCTTCGGGTAATTTTATCCGAAGTAGTCAGTGCCAAATTTGACCATTGTTCCTTCTACATGATCTGACGGTTTAAGTCACTCCCGAATATTCAATCATAACACCACGATTATTTCCTTCTTTACGCAGGCTTCATTTGTGATCCAATGATCATATTTAGATTTGAATTCTGGATGAATGGCTCCAGTTGCTTGATTTTTATAAAGGTTTCCACCTGTAAAAATTCTCTTTATGAAACCTGATCTCCTGCGCGAATGCAAAAGAACTATCTCTTATGATATTTGGAAAATGTACCTATAACAAATATCATCGATCCTTGACAGTGATCAAATATTACATCGATGAAATTTACCAGACACCTTTTCTCCTAAAATTTAGCCTTGCTTCTCTATTGCATTCTCTTTCCATCAATGACCCTTCATTACACATGGACAAACCTTATTGGCTATCCTAACACTAATGTCAACTCTATAAATTTGTTCATGACTGATTCATGTTTCCTTCAATGACAACACATAACCAACAATGCCAACATATGCTTCCTGGCCTCCCACATTTTCTAAGACCTCATTTGTACAAGGGGTAGGGAAAGGATCATGTACAAAAGAATCTTTCAATTTCCTTAGATATACATAAATTATTAGCCCCCCTTGCTTCTTTTCTTAGACTACCATGGGACTGATCCATTCAAATTCCTCCAGTGGCTCTATAATACCAACTTTTAGCATTTGGTCAAGTTCTACTTTCACTTTTTTCTTATACACTAGATTCAACCTGTAAGGTATTTGTCTAACAAGTCTAGCATTTGGTTTTAGTGGTATCTTCATCTCACCTAGCTCACCTACTATTCCTTTCATCTCTTTAAAGGTTGTTGGAAACAAGTCACTGTATTCAGAAAGTAACTCTGTTATCCTTTCTAGTGTCTTCTCATCCCAATAGTCTCCAATGATGGCCATTTTAGGGTTTTATTCTGTCCCAATGTTGAATTTATTGACCTTAATTGGTGAAAAAAATGCCTATGACTCTAGAGATGGACCTTCCACTTCTCGTTCACCTTTAACCTCTATTATCTGAATGTTGCACATATCATCTTCATCTGGTGCTTCCTCCACGACATGATAACATGAGAGTAAGTATTTAATTGTCTATATGTTCTGTTGTTGATATTTTGTTATGATTTCCACCTTAGGTTCCTCAAAAAATAGCATTCCCTATAACATCTTCAGGGATGAATCAATATTGGGGTTCTCATTCTCAAATGAGAAAGTTACCACAAAATTATGTTGTAATACTGCCCATTCTGTAGTGCCTCTACGCATCTCCTGGTCTATGTACCAATTCCCTAGTATCCCTTCCAATGTATGAATAAAGTAATTAGGCCATTCTTCTGGTGGTGTCAACCTCCATTATGTTTTTCATTTCTCTATGTTCTCAACTGGACTTCCTCACCCCTCATACTTCTACAATGTATTTCTCCCCTATTTTGTGCCAAATCTAATGCATAGTAACCTTTTACACTGATACCATTCTTGAATTTTTTCCTTATGTGCACCCCACTATATTGCAGGTGTTTCCTTGAGTGCAATATTGAGGGCTAACAACCTCTGATTCTCGAAAATTTCTTCCTCATGATTTTTCAGGAATTCTTCTAAATCGTTCAAACCATGGAACGTGGGAGGTTCCATTATCTTTGAACCAACCCACCTTGCTGCATAGTATATTCTTGAGAATGTCCTCATGGAGACTTCATGTAATCTCTACCGCCAGTTCTCCATACCTATGTCTGAGTCTGAGGCACATGATGTAATTCTTCTCCAGCTGAGTACGCCATCTACAGTTGGGTTGACATAATATTCATCTCGCCTCTACAAACCTTTCTCCTTTTGAGGGATCCAGTTGATAAATTACTCGGTACTCACCTGATTCAAAATTAATTTTTCATGTCTTCGGGTTAATCACAGCTTGGTTATCAAATTCCCAATCTAGTCCTAGTAATGTTGGGTAGGGTGTTGTGCCATATAATATTTCTATAACTTCAAATTATGGGCCCTTCATTTTTGGGATAAGGAATCACGCAAGTTTTGACTGAGCACGAGTTGTGCAAGATTCACCAGAAGCTGGAAAACAAAGCGAGAAAGAGCAACATAAATCAATTGTGAAAGACAACACAACGCCAACTAAGAAACAAACGGTTTCAACAAAACAAGGAAGTGTGCAAGCCAAAATGGAAGACACAACCTAGCTATATGTAGGGATGAACATAGTTCTAAAAGGGTTGCTCAGTTAGTCAGTCGAGATTTTGGTTGTTGGTTGTTGTAAGTCGATTCAAGTAAAGTCTTGAGTCTGTAATGTAATCGACCTATCTGTCTGAGAATCATACCTCTGCAACATGAGTCTAGAGTCAAGAGTTTGTACAAAGCATCACTGTGTATTCTGGAATCTGTAATTAAGGAAATATTCTGAAGCTAATATGAAGAAGGATTTAAATTTTAAAAATACGATGTGTCTCTGTGTATTTTACTTATGCATTACAATACTTCTTTATGGTTTACAAGTTATACTGGATGATTCTATGTTTGAAGGCTTGTTCATAATGTAAGTAGATTCAATTCTTGCACACATGAGATTTATATTTGTTCATGTCTATTGCGCAAGATTAGGATGCGTCTTGAAGGTTTTGTGGATCCTCCTGAGTCTTTTCCTTACCCTTCCCTATCTATTTGTCTTAGCAGTGCTTCGGGTGAGACTTATTCTCTTAAGAGGAGATGAAAATTCCAATGCTCTAGACTACTCGATACCTTTTTTTGGTAACCTAAGAAGGACCCCGGTCTGATCAAACTTGCACCAACAAAATGGTTCCGTTGTCGGGACCTGGGTTAAAAGGGAACCTATAGGGAGGATGCTTCTGTGGATCCACAGATCTAATATTGACCAATGGTGGGAACGAAATTGTGACGCCTTCATATGGAAAGAAGTGGAGCTTAGGAGAAAATCGGTGGAAGACACTAGTGAAGCAATCTTTTACTCAGAAAGATCAAGCGACCAATATGATATTTTTTGGGTTAATTTCCCATAAGAATTTTTCCACTAGATAAAGAGACTCCAAGAAGCTCCAGAATTCCAAGAACGAGCCAAGAGAATCTGTGCTTGGGACACCGAAAATATAGCAACACTTCAAAGGCTGGATTGTCCATTCACGCGGGTGATTGATTTTTGGGTCAGTACCACGTTAGAAGGATATATTATCGAATTTGTGGCTGAGAACCACCAATCTATTTCTCAAGTAGAGGAAATTTTCAAGAAAGACTCATGGGGAATATTGTTGAGAGAAATACCCCTGTGGATTAAGGTTTTCTCGATGGAGGAAGGGACGCTGACTATGTCCCCGACTGAGATGGCAGGGTAAACACCCTCGCTTGGGGTAGGGCGAGGTTTGGGTAGATTCATGGTGTGAGAGAGGGGAAGGGTTCTTTGACAAATGGGGGGGAAACAACAAGAAAAAAACTTGAGAGATGAGCGAGCCTTGAAGAGAGCCGCCATATTTGAGAAGCGGTGGCATGGAAAGATCAATAAAGAAGCAAGACAGTCCGAGAAGTTGAGGAAAGAAGTCGGATCAGGAGAAGTAGAGGAAAGACAGATGGAAGAGTTACAGAAGATGAGAAGTTAGGAAAGATTGGTCCATCAAAAATTAAATGAGAGAGAAGCGTGGAAAGAACAAAGTCCCCAGAAGATTGGACAAGAAGTAGGAGGTGAAGACGTAGGAGAGGAAGAAGATGACATGAATCTTGAAGAAGAAAGAGAAGATTCAGCCCTGATAACAGGAGAGATCGGAAATCCAGCAAAAGAGATCGTTCTCGTGGAAGAGAATGAGACCCCCCAGATCAAAGAAAATTGCTCTAAATCCAGTGGCACTAGCCTCGAATCACCCATACCCCAAGTGTCTTCTATACAAGTGGTAAGTTCGATACTACTTTCTCATGCTAGTTTTGTTCCAGTGAAATTAGTTAGTCAGTCACAACCAGGACGTGCGAGTACAGGGAGGATATTGGGATCCCTTGGTAGATATCAAGTAGGACCGTTAGGGTTTATATTGATAATAAAAACAATACCAACAATGGCTAGCCATGTGGAGGTTTGATTTCCCGATACCCACGTTGAGAAACACTGGTTCTTTTGCGAAGAAATATGGAGATCCAGAGGGAATCCGAATGCAAATAAGTTGGTCGAGTTCCAAAATAATTTGAGAGGTCACGCTCTCAAGTGGTACATGAAGGTCATTGAGCCATGAGTTCCAGGAATGCAAGGTCAAGAGTTCACTCTTGGCTAGGTACGGACAAGGTTCATAACAGAGCTCAAACTACCTCAGTCAAAACAACAGGCTCTGTCTAAGTTGCACGAGATCTAACAACGGGAAGGTGAATCAGCCTGGGCATAAATACAGAAGTTTAAAGATGCTATAGGGAGGTTGGCACATCTAATCCACAAATAACATTAAAGGGAGTGGTACATTCAGGGGTTGTTGCCTCTGACTCGGATCCCACTAATGCAACAATGGATAGCCACTTTAACAGATGCCTTGGAACAATCGATGAAGATTGAAGCCATGGAGGGATACCCTGAGAGCTTGAGAGCGACCAGAACCCCAACATATGTGAATCTGGCACAACTACAAGGGTATATATTGACGCTTACAGAAAATATTCAAGAGCTAACGATACCCAAACCAGGATGACCACAGGTTTGGTGCACCATATGTTATATAGAAGGACACCTAGTGAACGAATTTCCATGAATAAGTGGAATGGGTCCTCCTCAAAATCTAATGGTACCCCCACTAGGACCCATGGGAGGAGTTGCACAAGTGTCGATGAACTTACCATTCCATAACCCCACCCCGTATCATGCTTTTTCAAGAGGCCAAGCAGCACTAGAAGTTGAGTATTATAAAATCTATTGAATCCATGGGCATGGGACAAGACAATGCCCCGTTATGCAGAAATATTCGACAGTACCAAATACAGTTCACTATGAGTTCTGTGCATATACCATGCACACTACCAATCATTACAAAACATTGGATGGACTTGCAGACAGGTTAGACCGAACAACATTCAGGGTGAATGAAAACCCCCAGGGACCAGGAAGAGGTCGAGGAGGTGGAGCCAAAGGAGACTTCAGAGGAGGAAGAACTAGGGGAAGAGGGCAAAGAAGACGTTATAACTGTGATGATCAAGGTCACATGGTTAGAGACTATCCTCATCCAAGGCGACCATGGTGCTCTCATTGCAGGACCAACGGGCACACAACTGAAGACTACCCATAATTAATTGCAAAATGGGAATATAAAGTACGACAACAAGGAACTAACCTCATTAGTTCAGAAATAAAGAGAGTTATTAATGGACAATTTCCCAACCTTAATATCGTTACTTGAGGAGGAGCGAAGATAGGAGTTGATGTTGATACTCTACCTCAGATACAGAAAGTAGTACATAAAGAAGACAGGTACGACCCTCTAAAATAGAAGGTGTTCTTTAAATATGCCATAGAAGTATTTTAGAATATTCCTAGCCCTGAGATGCAAGCGAAACCCCCACAACCTATTGTTTATCCTAAGATGGCGCAAGTCCCTTATTCATCCCCTGCACCCAGAAACCCTGTAGTCATACCGAGACAACCTGAGCAACCTCAAAACGTAGTTGACCTTTGTTTTAAGTTATTCTCTGACATTCTGGGGAATGATAAACTAACAGAAAAGTTGCGCAATGCACTATACCTAGTTTTAGGGAACAAAGAAACCTTAGAAGCAAGAATAAGGGCTAATATTCTCGAGAAGAGTACTCAGAGAGTGCAGTGAATAAAAGTACGAAAGGGAAAATAATTTAGACTAGTAGCCCAGCTAGATGAATTTGAGATTAAGGATGTCAGGTTGGATCTAGGATCCAATGTGAACATCCGGCCTAAGAAAACCTGGGAAGACTTAGGAAAACTGAGGCTGACATATTCCCCATTTCAGTTAAGAATGGAAAACCAATATTGTATCTTCCCCATTGGAAGACTGGAGAATGTGGTAATATATGTTGCAGGAGTAAAGACAGTGGTTGAATTTGAAGTCATTGAGATCATGGGAGATAAGGACCCTTACCCTGCACTACTTGGCATTGATTGGGCCTATGACAATTATGTAGTAATCGATTTAATGAAAGACACCATGACCTTTAAGGCTGATGGAATCAAGGTAGTTCAACCTTTGGATCCATATGTAGGACCCAGGTATATAGAGCCAACAGAAAATAATATGGAGGGAGAAGACTTGGACCAGTTGTACACCATAACAGTAGGAACAAGAGACAATTATATAAATCCTACTGCTGATGGATTCGTAAGTTGGAGAAGCATACAGTCAGCAGACGAAGAGTCAGAATTAGCTTTTGATAGTTGGCAACAAGGTTCGTACGAAATATTCTCAAGAAGAAGCACAAATTTCAGAGTGACGAGATGGGTTGGGACCGAAGTTATAGAACACCCAGTATATGATGGCACCTCAGAACTAGACAATTTTCTACTCAACATGGAGGAAAATGTAGTAGAAGATCAAAGAATCTCGGTACTAGATGTAGCTTTTCAGAAAACCCCTTCCAGATGGTGGGATAATCATAAAGCCTTACTCATACCATGGGATGATGTGAAGCAAGCTATCAATTATAGGTTCCAGAATAAGGAGAAGCGAAAATCAGAGATGCAGACAGATCTCCAAGTTGCGCAATTGTTCAATGGAGAATTGGATCCTAGAATGCATATTGAACAGTGCATGACACAGTGGCAATATGTGGGGATACCCTCTCACTTATGGGTCTAGGTATTTCCCCACTCTCTAGGTCCAATCCCGAAAGCTTGGTTCATATATGAGGAAACCAGAAGATAGACCAGTGACTAACCAACACTGGCAGTTCATTTTTTCAAGGAATTCTCATTTACAAGTAAGTACCCTGAGATTGAAGTAGTCTTGCAAAAGATTAAAGAATTTATTTTCACAGATAATGGTAATCAGAAATCTAACTTAGTGGTATGTTCCAAACATAGCCAAGAACTTTAGACCAACCTTCACCTAGCCTCAACTGAGAAACCTATAGAATGTTACCAAATTAGCAGAGATTCATAAATCCTAGATGACTTAGGGGAATTGAGAAACCTAGCCATCAAAGAGATAGAGGGGAGTAGAGAAATACAAAACACCATACCCAGCCACACTGATAGTTCCTACAATCACCCATTAAAATTGCAAAAATCAACATAGGAACCATAGAGAAACCCAAGATAGCTATTGTGGGAGATTACTGGGATGAGAAAACCACTCAATAAATACAGGGTTTGTTGTGGGAATATGAGGATCTGTTCCCAAAGAATTTTTCATAGTTAAAGGGAATCAAAGGAGTTATGGGAGAGATGAAAATTGAACTGAAACCAGGATTGAAGCCTCTAAGACATAGACCATACCATCTTAACCCTAGAGTAAAAGAGAAGGTTAATAAGGAGATAGATAAGATGTTGGAAGAAGGACTCATTTTTACAGTAGAATAAGAAGAATGGGTCAGCCCAATAGTCATTCAAAGAAATAAAGGCATAGAGCACATTAGAGTCTATGTAGAATACAGAAGCCTTAACTTTGTCTGTGTGCATGACCCTTTCCCAACACCCTTTATAGATGAGGTGCTAGAACAGGTTGTGGGGAAGGAAGCATAGTCATTCACAGATGGATTTTCAGGGTACCACCAAGTCAGGATCGTCGAAGAGGATAAAAATAAGACCACTTTCATAACAGAATGTGGATCATTCGCATACAATGTGATGCCATTTGGCTTAAAGAACATCCCTCCAGTTTTTTACAGGATTGTAATAGAAGCTTTTAGAGAGTTCATTCACAAATTTATAGAATTCTATATGGATTATTGGAAAATATATAGCCTGCTCAAGGAACATGTAGGACTGATGCATCTAATGTTTGACATATGTAGAGAATTACATATCTCATTGAATCTCAGAAAGTGCATCTTCTGTGTACCACATGGGAATTTCATGGGCCACATAGTCTGTCGAGAAGGAGTATTGGTAGAACCATCCAAAGTTGCAGTCATTGTGAAAATGCCTCCACCTACAAGTGCTAAACAATTGCGCTCCACCCTGGTACACACAGGTTACTATTGCAGGTTCATCCGAAGATATGCCAACAATATTGCACCTCTGGAAAACCTACTGAAAAAGGCTGAAATGTTTCAATGGACTCCAGAATGTGATAAAGAATTTGAGACACTCAAGGAGAAGCTCAGCACAACGTCGAGTCTGATATTCCCAAACTGGGAGAATGAATTTCACGTCCATGTAGATGCTTCAGGGATTTCCTTGGGAGCTATCTTAACGCAACCTGGAGATGGAGCTATGGATCATCCTATCTATTTTGCGAGTCGGAAGTTGTCGCAAGAAGAACGCAACTACACAACGATGGAAAGGGAGGGCTTAGCCATTATTTATGCTTTGCATAAATTTAGACATTATTTGTTAGGTTCTCCTTTCAAATTCTTTACTGATCATTCTTCATTGAAATATCTAGTTAACAAACCTGTGTTGGAAGGGAGAATTTGTAAATGGTTGTTGTTATTTTAGGAATTTTCCTTTGAAGTTATCATCAAGCCAGGAAGATGCAATGTAGGACCTAATCACCTATCTAGATTAGAGTCAGGGGAAAGTGGCAGAGCAGTAGAGGATTATCTCCCAGATGCAGACTTGTTTCGGATTGAGGCCATACTAGAGTCCCTGGAGGACATAGAAGTCTTCTTAAGTATAGGGGCCTACCCATAAGCATATTCCACAACCCACAAACATCACATTGTTGTTAGAGAAGCAAATTACCAGCTGATCATCGGATACTTGTATAAACTAGGACTAGACAATATCCTCAGACGATGTGTCATGGATCATGAAAGACATGATATACTCTGGGAATGCCACAGTGGAGTCGCAGGAGATCATGTAGGAGGTAAGGCCACTGCACAGAAAGTTCTACAAGCTGAACTTTGGTGGGAAATTATCTTCAAATATGAAAAAGTATACACTAGATCATGTGATGTTTGTCAAAGAGTAGGTAAGACGTCACACTGAGACAAATTACCACTACAACCAATTAGAGCTCTACAAGCATTCGAGAAATGGGCAGTTGACTTCATTGGACCAATCAACCCCACAAACAAGCATTCAAAGGCTAGGTACATCATCAACACAACTGACTACCTTACCCATTGGGCAGAAGAAGCAGTTGTCAAGGACTGTTCGATCGATACTGCTGCTAGGTTCATTTTTGAGATTATCATCACTCGGTTTGGATGTCCCAGGAGCCTAACCAATGATCAGGGAGCCCATTTCATTAGTAGCACTATAGAAAAACTTACAAAAAAGTTGTTTATCCAACATCACAAAAGAAATCCCTACCACCCGCAAGCCAGTGGAATAGTTGAAGCCTTCAATAAGATTCTAAAAAGAGGGTTGAAAAAGTTCTATTGCGCAAATCAAGAAGATTGGGATGAAAAAGTCCCAACAGTACTATGGTCTTACAGGACAACCATAAAGAAACTCCACAGGTACACATTGTTCCAGTTAGTTTATGGGAAAGGGGCAGTGGTGCCTACATAATTCATCACTCCAAGTTTGTATATTGCACAAATCACATGTATGTTAGAAGAGGAATCCATTGTGCAGAGACTTATGGAGTTACAAGAACTTGAGGAGACCATATTTCTAGAAGATTTCCATTAGCCAGTTGAAAAATCAAGACAAAAAGATTGGCATGACAAGCACATTAAGACCAAGGTATTTACGCAAGGAGACAAGGTTCTACTCTACGATAGTCGATACCAAAATCATCTTGGCAAGTTGCGCATGCACTGGTTGGGACCATTCATAATTGCGGAGATCTGACCCTTAGGAGAAGTCAGACTCACGCAACTGGATGGTGTGTTGTGGCTAGGATGGGTGAATGGAGCTCTCCTGAAGCCCTATCTGTCTCAAAATTGAGAAAAAAGGACTGTCGCTCTAGTCCGAAGGAGCTTGTACAATGGCTAGATTTGAGTTTTCTGAAATTTTTGTAAATTTAGTTAATAAAGTCGATGTGCACAGTGTTGCACCATGACACATAGTTCATTTTCTATTTAAGAATAGTTTGAAATAGAACTAATGACTCAACAATGCAGGATTCGAAGCATAAGAGAATTCATTAATGAAATTCATTAATATGATGGAGAACTCCTTTGTGGTCGGAGAGAGAATGAATCTGAATACGATCTGAGCCCATGTGTCGCACGAAATCGGTCTAATCACAACCTTTATTTCCATTATGGTACCCTTTCTGAATTCAATTAAGCCATAAAGCCGCAATATGCCAATATGCCATCGAAGTTTGCACTGGGATACCCACCCATCAAACGGAAAGGTCTGAAATCAGCCACGTCCCTATTCCACTCACGCAAGTAAGTAAATTCTAGAATCGCCCAATAGGATTTACCCCATTAAACCATCCTGTCGGACAACTCAGAACTGATTGTGTCCATATGGTCATAATGAACAATAAGTATTGCTAAAATTTTCTCGTTAAGCCAAGTATAAGGTCCTGAGAACTCGCCTGAGAATGCATCGTTTTCAAAGAACATTGCCATTTCCAAATTCAGTAGAGTGAACAAGCCTGTACAATTTTGAAATATGTAGTTGTGATCCTATGTCTTTGCTTGCCGTGGAAGTGTGAATGTTGAGAGCCACAACAATCCGGAGTGCCATGTCTAAAGAAGTGGTACCAGATGAGCCCTATGACCCCCGAGTCGAGGTCGTGGGTGATCTCAAAGGGAAGGTGGAGCATGTTAAGCTCATCGATCTTAACCTAATAGATCCGGTTTTGTTCCCTCAGATGAACACATATGTCTTTTGGAAGATGGCCCCAGATGGATTCAGAGGCATGCAATTTGTGCCAAAAGTAGACTTTGTCAACTTGTTCATTTCGACCATCATGAACCTTAGAGACCTACCAGTATTCGATACCACTGGTGAGGTTGCGCGGTGGACAAAATTTCTGATAAGTAGGGTGCATGACAGAAGTCTTCGGTTGGATAAGAGGTATATAATCCATTCTAAAGACATCCATCCAATTACATGACTATCCTTTGAAGGAAAGGATGTGTCTAAAGGATTCCAGGGTCCTGGTAAGCACGACAAAAAGAAAGGTGAGCTCAGCCTGTATGAGAAATTCAACACAAAGAGGGGGGTACACACAGCAATAATCACACCCATATTACCAGAGACAGTCTAGCCTGGTTGTTACATCATAGACAACAAGGTTATGAGATCACGCTACAAGGGAGAATGCACCCTAGATGAATTATCAATAACAGACATTTGCACCAATGGCATTGTGTTCAATTGGTGTAGTTACCTGCTGGAGGAACTACTAGTGGCATGCGAGGAAGCGTAGGAGAAGGGATGAACCTTCACTTGTGGATATTTGTTGGTGGAATTCGCCATGCTCAAATGGAAACCACCCATAGGAGGACCGTCGGTGCTACCAGATAAGGGACGCATGGAGAATATGTTTGATCCATGGATGTCAAGGCCGTATTCAAAAAATGCAGCCTTCAACACCACAACATTTTCTAAGTGGTACAATGGCCTCATAGACACAACATATAAGATGCGTATTCTGTAGTAGCTCCTCAACTACAATACGAGAAACATTGCCTTCAACATGAACCAACACCATACATTTTTCTGGCCGAGACATGTTAGCAGGGAATATTTCCATACAAATATGTTGTCATTCTATCTGGACGAGAAGGCCTTTGACAAAGAAGTAATGTCATGGCCAAAAGTTAAACGCAACCTGCGCAAGTTGGGGATGCACTATATGCTACCTGAGGAGATATGGAAGAAGAAAGACAAAGTAGAAGGAGAAGGACCAAGCTCAGGCCCAGAGCCACAGAATCCAGAAGCTCCAGCGCAATTATAATCTGAGGAGGAAGACGAGTCATAGCCATTGGATCAGAAGAAAAGAACACTATTGACCCTCTGTCTGCTGCAAGCTAATGTCGTATTGTTAGGTGACGACGTTAACTATATCTTGAGCATTGTTTTCATTACCGAACCAATGGTGAAGAGGCCCAGAATCGGGGTTTCACCGAACAAACCTATGAACCCCCAACCCCTTGCATCAGTCATTCCCCACACCCGCTCACCGATCAAAGAAATCCCCATCATCCAAATTCATGACAACCCTGAGCCTGAAACATTTCCATCCACATTCTTCACTGAGCACTCTCCATCACCACCACCACCCCAGTCGCCAACCCAAGAAACCACTATTCCACCCCAGACCACAAACCCAGAGCCGATGCAGCTCGATCAGCCAGAGCAAGCGGAGCGAGGACTCCCAGAAATAACCCAAGAGTCAACTAAGTCGAGACCAGAATTTTCTGGTCCAAAACCCAAAGCACCAGAGTAAAGCATGAAGTTGAATGGTCTGAATCCAGACATCAAGGATCAACAACCTGAGCCTTCGGCACAAGAAAAAGACATTCAAACTATGGAGGGTCGCAAGCCCAAATAAACCAACAAATCACCTCACCGGCCAAGGGTGAGGGTGCCCAAGAAAGAACAATGCATGAAACAGATGCAACAAAAGAGCAGGATATACCAGATGCTCAGAAAGTACCAGAATCAACAACCGGGAAGAGCGTGACATCTGAGCATGAACAAATGGACTGTGTTCTCCAAAACCATTAGCAATGCGCAGAACTGATGTAACTATGCATAGCCAAAACATAGGTTCTGAATCATTTTCCCTCATAGATAAGGTTGAGGATCGCAAGAGGACCATCAATAAAAGAGGAGGTAGAGACCCGCTCGGAGCACTCAATGGCCAGTGGACTTCCACTACAAACACGAGCACCCAAAGATGTAGCCCCTTCATCCACTGACCTGGTATAGTGGCCAACAACACACTTATTTGGACTGATCAGAGAATCAAATGATCAATTAGAGATAAGGATCCAGGAGGTTGAGAGGTATACCGAATTTGCAAGGAAGGAAGAGTTCATCGTGAAAACATGCAAGACATAGGAAGTGCACAAAAAGATCTAGGTTCATCACAAAATGGAAAGAGTGCAGGAAAGACTTGTCGAAGCCTAGCTAGATATTCAGAAGGTTGTGCCCAAACTACCTGAAGCCAATGACATAGGTGATCTGGAGCACCATATTGAACTTCTACAAGGAGCATGGACACAACTAGCCACTCGCGCTAAGCATATAGAAGAACAGTTGCGACAGACTCAACATGAAGTAGAGAAGTAGCCTCAGAAGCTACAAGAGCAGTGTTGCACCTCTTTTGCCACTTAGATGAGAAAAATAGAGGTTCTTGCAAGATTAGTTGGGTTTTCTAAGAAGGATAGCTATAAGGAAAAGGATTAGAGAAAGAAATATAAAAGAACAACTAAGAATTAAACTAAGAAATAAAATAACAACTAAACTAGTGAGCATAGGGACATAAGGACAAAAGAAACAATAAGACCCATGTCACCAATGGTAAGGTTTGTATCAGTGAAAGAAAACACCAATAAGAAAGAGGACTATGATTCCCTTTGTCCTCCAAGGGAGGGCTCTTGGACCCCCACACATAATCTCTTCTTACAACTTTCAATGAAAATGGTGAAAGAATTCTTTGCTAATCCACTCAAGGGGTGAGATGGATTTCCCAATGTAATGGTGCTAGTATACTCTTGATGAGAATAGAGGATTCCTCAAGAGAATAGTAGCATCATAACTTTGCTATTGAATTCCTTAAGAATGAAGTGCTCCCATGGCCTTGTTTTATAGCACCTCTTTGAGGTATTGTGCAACCATCTTGTAGTGTGAAAAGAGGCTACTTAGGGCATTTTTAGGTCTTTGACTAGCCACCTAGTCGAATCCAATCCAGATTTGAGTGTCAAATCAACTTGGAAGCTGAACCAGAAGTGGGTGGGAGGCCAACCACTCTCATAAATGCGTCATTCTCAGATGTGCATGGCTTTTAGCGACCACAGTCGCACATCGGGTGCATGTGCGTTTTTCCTGTGTTTCTATTTTACGCATGTGCGCGCACGCCCTGTGTAGTCATAGCGCACTTTAATTTTGTCATTGTTTGTATAGTGTTTGACCCTTTGGAAATGATTTTGTGGTAATTTTGGTCCATGGGTGACCTCATAACTATTTGACAATGTTGGATTCCTGTAACCATTTGCGGACGAAATTTCAGTGATAACAAATGCCCCCTGATGGATGAGGTTAGGAGCATAAGTATAGCCAAAATTCATCAATGTTTCTTCTACTGAGAGTGTCATTGTAAGAGAGAGAGATAGTGGGATTGTCAAGAGTTACCCATTGGAGGGAGAAGGGAACCTATAGAACTCAACCTTCCATAAGGTGTGTAAAAATAAATTGTGTACAAATGAGGCGGGCATGCCCCATGCTCGTGTCATGTAACTCAAAAAGGAATGGTGTGTTGATGTAGACAA
This sequence comes from Picea engelmannii, assembly GCA_009831015.1. NCBI lineage: Eukaryota > Viridiplantae > Streptophyta > Pinopsida > Pinales > Pinaceae > Picea > Picea engelmannii. The sequence goes on from ML821449.1 coordinate 77,471, forward strand.
CTGCAGTGCCCTTGGGGGCGGTCGTGATAAAGGAAGAAGAAAATTCTACGGAGGAACACACTCTGAATAGTAGGTAGTGACATATGTAAGAAATATCACGGATTTTGTAGGCATCAATAGCCCAGCCAAGTTCAGAGGTCTTCGAAAAATATAAGAAATAACTTCAATAGTCGCAAAGTAAGCCCCACCATAACATGAGAAAGTGTTAAAGTCAAATGTTACGGGGGTCAATGATAGCAGGGAGAAATTGTGGTTCTCCCTGTGCCCTCCAAGACCTCTCATTGGAAAGGTAATGAGAGTCAAGATACTGTCGCCCTTCTGGAAATTGTGCTGATGTCGACAAAAAGGGGGACGCGACTCCAAGAAGCAAAAGGGCTTCGTGAAATCTACTAGATGAGGGTAGGAGCTAGAGGAGGTACATGGACGAAGTCAAGATGTAGGAAGACTCAATACTGCCCTTGGTTGGGGGTATATGTGAAGTATAAGTGGTTGCAACCATTCAACTAGGTCGAGTGTCATGGGGACAACAATACGTGGGATAAGGTGTGCTAGAGGCGGGACAAAGTGAACAAACTTAGAGGGAAGAGGTAAGTGACCTATGGGATAATCATAGTATATGGATGATGTCAACATGGGTAGATAATGAGGATTTCCCCAACCAAGGGCGACATGGGTTGCGTTTGCCAAAAAAGGAAAGAAGGTTGCTAAAGGGGACGGCAAAAAGACATGTAAATGCTAGAAACAAAGGCTTTTTACAATGTACCAAATAAATAAAGAATAATTTGGGATGAGTGTACAAATACAGAAATGGGTGCCCCAATGTAATATGGTTGGGCCAGTTAGGGCACAATTTGCTTGGAGAACTGGTGGAGGGTGGGGGCCCCATGGGTGGGTTTCTGTATGAGGTAGGTGAAATGAAGGGAAATTTGCAGAGGGGCAAACTGATTGTGGATGAAATGGAGGGTTCATGATACTGCGGAGGTGCAGTCAAAATAGAACCTTGAAGAGATAATCTGGGAGTCCAGTGGGAAAGCTAGAAAAATGAGGAGAAGGAGTATGTGGCTGATTCGCGACATGATGTAAGACTATTGGGACTCCCATTCCTAAAGGGTTGAAGAACAACATGAGTTTCAAAGTGAAAAAGGGTGCTATGAATGGGACAACTCATGTGGGGGATAGTGCTACTGGGTGATAGTACCTAAGATGCAATGGAGGTGTTGGTACTGCAGAGTCGGAGATGGGGATCCTAGAGGCAAATGTCAGAGGGTGTGACTAGAGATGCAATTGAGATTCAGATGGAATGATTACATGCTAGTGTTGATTATATACCTGAAGGGGTTGCGGTGATGTATGATGCCCAAGTACCTTCACACATGAAAACCAAATACCCGACGTGAACAATATTTGAAGAGAATCGAACATACAAGCATTTATTTGATAATTTTGAACATGAGCATGCATACTTGGATGGGGTATGAAAAAATGGCGCCCCAGGGGCTAAGGATAAAAACTAGCCCAGGGACTATCTTGATGTAGTAGATGATGGGATGTTGATCCTGTGGCCAAAGATGAATCGAAAAATGGACACTCGGAGCTCTCGGAATGGTGATTGGAAGTTTGGCGGAAAGGCCTATATATAGTTATAGGGCCCACATTGCCACCTCATTTGTACTTGTTGCCAGAGGGACTGGACGAGAGGTATTCAGAGGAGATTTGGAGATTTCAGGAGAACGAGGCAGTTGATTTAGGACCAGCGAGCTTCAGGTTAGTAGTCTTATCGTCCTGCATAGAAGTAGGTTTTCCATTTCTGGGAAGGGTCTGTACAGAGGGTCGTAGAGGGGGTTTTATGGGTGTGGGCCCCCAAGTGCGCGGGCGATCCAGAAATATGAACGCACGAGTGTGTGCCTGTTGTCTAGATAACTATGCATGGGGGTGCTCATAGAGGGGACAAAGGCATGCATGATATGCGTCTGTTTTCTACATAGTCTCACATGGGTGAGCGAATGTGTAGTGGGCAGACGCGCGTTGATGTGCGCCTGTGTTCATGACAGGGGCACATGGAGGCACCCATGTAGGGTGGGCATGCATGCCTGTGGGATGGACAGGCACGCCTGCATGCACGCCCGTGGGATGGACAGGCGTGTATATGTGCACGTCTGTGGGGTGAACAGGCATGCATATGTGCATGCCTTTGGGTAAACAGTCGCGCCTTGACAACAAAGATTACGGGTGAAAAACTCTTTTTTTTTAATGTTTTTTATGGTCAAGATGGCTGACGTAGGACTGGATTATTTGGTTGCAGGCGATCATTTGGCATGATGCCGATCGACTAGAGAGAGAGAGATTGGTCCCAGCTGAGGGATGTCGTGGCTATTGAGGAACCGGGGGTTCATGCCACTTTGGCAACCTATGGGCTACTGAAGTTCTTCGAGTGCCTGTTGATACGGGCGTAGGAGTATCTCCTGCAGTTTCTGATCTGGATGTGGAGTCCGGACCTGCATTGCTTTATGGTGCGGGGAGAGTAGATCGCCTTCACTGCGGTGGAGGACATATACTTTTTGACTGGGATCCCTTTTCGGGGAACAGCCCTACCAGTGGAGCCGGTGTTACCTACAGACGTGTCGTTAGCAACTTTGGACCGGAGGTACTGTTCGAGGGAGAACTACATGTCGGGCTTCGTCATGAGCATCGGGGAAATGGATGCTCTAGCGCATCGTTGTGTAGCAGCGATGATTGTGAGGGTGTATGGGTCTCTCATGACTCAGTGGATCAGTGGTGGTCAGTTGAGTGTTATGGGGAGGGCACTGGTCAGGGAGCACTTTGCCTGGAGGTTGACACTACATGCCAAGATGGTAGGGCAGTTGGACATATGTCGGTCTACGAACACAGGGGACTTTGCTTTTGGGTCCATCTTGGTGGCCTGGTTTTTGGAGAGGGTGCTGATGTTTCACCCTAGGATTTTATTGGGCGCTATGGGTGCACGAGAGCCGCGATTGAGGCGGTGGTCGACGATTTTGTTCTGCCATGATGGTGGCGAGGGTGGAAATTTTTTCACGGCTGAGGCGGCACAGGTGTGGCGGAAGATGCCGTAGGTTATACTGCAGTATCCTTACACTGGTGTTGACTTCCAGGGTGATTCGGACATGGTGTTACCTCCAGGGGAGGTGTTTGATCACCGAGGTATGTTTAAGAGTTTGATATGTTGATTTTTGAGATAGCATGACATGTGTATTTTGTATAGATGTTGATACTATCATTTGGTTGTTTTGTATGTCCAGATGTGGGACCTCGCGGGAGCGAGGTAGAGCTGCTAAGAGTGTCAGCTCGCCAAGAGTCGAGGATACCACCACGGGGAGGGCCGCGGGTAGGAGAGAGACGTAGGTGCGAGGATGTCGAGGTGAGACCAGTTGATGATGAGAGAGTAGCGAGGAGACGTCTTTTTGATGACCCAGGTGCCGGGCCATCGCATGCTCCTTCGGCGGATGCCGGGGGAGATTTTGAGGATATTCTCCACCGCCTAGAGGCAGTGCTACAGGGCATGCCTAAGGGCATGTGGTCGCGCATCCAGGATGAGAGCATCCTGGAGCAGTGTGTGGGAGTTTCGTCGATGTGGTGGGCCGTGGTGTGGCGAGCAGCAGTAACAGATGCTGCGATGACTGGACAGTTACCTCTCGATCCGAAGGGACCAGTAGTGGGTGGGGGACCACTGCCTGAGGGAGGGGCAGGAGGTGGTGCTCTAGAGGCATCTTGAGTGGTGCTCTATGTATTTTCGTATTTTGTATATAGGTTGGTGAGCCCATTTTGGTGTAGTGGCACCAGTTTTGTACCGATGTGCTTCACTGGCCTACGGATGTTTGTATATTTGTACATAAACATTTTGATGGCACCGTGGATCGATTTATATATATATATATATATGAGTATACATTTTGGGATCTACGTGATGTTTACATGTGTTTTTTTAATGTGTTGATGATGTCTAATCTATATATGCTATGACAGGTTCTTGATTGTTTTATGTGTGTGTAGAGGTATCTTGATGTGATATATGCCAATCTAACACAATGTTAGCTAAGTTATCTGTAATTTGATTCAATTGTCTTGGAATATGTGTAAATGTAATGAAATCAAAATGTCGAGATAAAAGTCTAACTTGTAGGTATTTGCAAAAGAGGCAAGGATCGTGGATGCGGTACACATTGTTGAGCTAGAGAACGACTAGTTGAGAGTCGAGAAAGATGTTAAGGTGACAAATACGATGATGTTGGGCATCGATGAGGAGGACAATGACGGTAGTGTATTCGGCTTGGTTGTTGGTGGTTGAACCCAAACATATGCCGCTAGAATGGATCATTTCATGTGAGGGGGTATAGAGGGCCCAAGCTGCTGAAGCGAGATTTTGTGTCCAATGGTTGGCGCCGTCGGTGTAACAAATGTGGTAGGCCAGTGGAGGAATCATATGTCAATAGCACAAATGATAGTTTAGACATGAGGGATGGAAAAAAGATTAAAAACACTATAAGAGAAATAACCTAAAGTAGAATGGCTATGCTTAGGCATAAAATTTCTTTAAGTATAACCCGTTGATGGGTTCTTTGAGAGAGAGTCTTTCAGGAGAGGCCAGGATGTATGTGTATTTTGTGAGGCAATGTTGGATAATGTAGGGGCCATGCCATAGTGACTCAAATTTTCCATGATGAAGGGTATTGTGAGTGATATCATAATCAAGGACGAGGTCACCTTCATGAAATGAGTGAAGGTTGACATGGCGATCAAAGGTGGCTTTTGACCATTTTTTGGCTGCCTCATTGTTCTATAATGAAGATCGACGATCTTCATCCAGGGACTCTAAGTGCATCAAGCATTGCTCCATTGGAGAAGTGTTGGGTAATAGCTCAATTGCAGTGCATAAAGTGGTGTGAAACCCCATGGACTAGATGAAATGGTGTGAAACCAGTGGCTGTTTTCACGGCCGTACGATAAGCCCATTGCACGGAAAATAACATATGATGCCAATTGGTCTTATGTTTATTAACCGTGCGTTGTAACATGGTCTTAAGGACCTTGTTAACTGCTTTGATCTGTCTGTTAGACTGAGGGTAATATGGTGAGGCAAACTCATGGGAGAATCCTAACCAATATGAGAGTTCGATGAAAATCTCATTCTCAAAGTGTTTCCCGTGATCGGAAACTAGTTGGATTGGTACATCGAAGCAGGATATGACGTGATTAAAGAAAAAACACATTGCGGTGTCAGCGGTATTGTTGAAGGTGGGCATAACTTCAACCCATTTTGTGAAGTAATCGACTGCAACAACAATGTATTTGTGTCCATTGTTGGATGGGGGATTACAAGTCATGCAGTCGATGCCCCATTTACAAAAGGGGCCGACAGTAATGACTGGGTGAAGAAGAACAGGTGGTGCTCGTGCTTTGTTGGTGTACAACTGACATTTCTCGCATCGCTTCATGGCATGAATGAAATCGTGAAACAATGTAGGCCAAAAATAACCTTCTCAAATGATTTTTTGAGTAGTGGACATTCCCAAAAGGTGTCCCCCACATGCGCCGCTATGGCAGTCGTTCAAGACTCTATTGGCCTCATCAATAGTCAAGCATCAATGAAGTATGGTGTCGAACCCTCGCCGATATAAGATATCTCTAATGAGGAGATAGTGTGGGGCCTGGTGGCGAATACGATGACGATCATCTCGTGAGAGGCGATTACCAAACTTTTGGGTTCATAGGTAAACGAGGAGGTCGTCGTACCATGGATCATCCGAAGTGATGTAAAAGAGATGTTCGTCGGGGAAGCCAGTATTGACGGGGGCACTGGTAGTATCAGAGGGGAAGGCCGTGACAAGTTTGGTGAGAACGAGAGATTTCTTACTCTTGGGTGTTGAAAATTCAAGATCGTACTCCTAAAGGATAAAAATCCATCGGGAAAATTTGCCATTAATTTGCCGACGGCTGAGCAAGTATTGCATAGGGTTGGAATCTGCTACGACCTTAGTTGTGCGAAGAAGAATGTAATGATGCAGTTTCTGGACTGCGAGGACGACTGCAAGGGATAGTTTCTCTTCGTGTTTATACTTCAAGGGTGGCCCTGAGAGGTTTTTACTAATGTAGTAAATGACATGCTCATGATCGTCATCACCAATTTGAACGAGAACTTTTTCTATTGAGACAGTTGATGTTGATATGTAGAGGATATAGTCCCGATTATAGTCGAGTGAACTAATTAAAAGGGCGTTAGACAACACTGTTTTAATATCGTCAAATGATTTTTGGGCATGTTCATCCCAGTGAAATGGGATGTCGTGGCGTAGTAAGAGAAGGAAACCGTGTGCTCGAGTGGCATAGTCTGGGACAAATCACTGTAGAAAGTTATCTTTTCCTTATAGGCTTTGGAGTTGACGTAAATTCTCGAGGGGTGGAATTTCTGTGATGAATTGGAGTTTGAGGGGGTCCACGGTAATACCGCTTTGGGAAATGATGAATCTGAGGAGGCACCCCACAGTGACACAGAACACACACTTGAGGGGGTTCAAGCAGATGTTGTACTGATGACACCATTGGAAGATGATCCGTAAATCATCAAGATGTTGGGTGTGCTTCTTGGATCGAGCTATGAGGTCGTCCAAGTATGCAAGGATGATATGAGCCAGATCATGAAAAATGTATGTCATATCCCATTGGAAAGTAGCGCCAGCATTCTTTAAGCCAAAAGGCATGACCCGATATGAAAAAGTACCCCAAGGGGTAGTGAATGCAGTTTTGTATTGATCGGCTGGGTGGATTTGGATTTCATTATAACCAGAGAAACCGTCCATGAAGGATAGAGCCTCATGGCCTGCACAGTCATCGATAATTTGATAGATGAAAGGCATTGGAAAGTTGTCTTTGGGACATGCGTGATTGTGATCACGAAAGTCCATGCAGACGCAGATAGTGCCATGTTTTTTATTAATGGGTATAGGGTTGGAAATCCATGATGTATAGGTGATGGGGTAGATGAACCCAGCTGCGCGTAATTTTTCAATCTCGGATTTGATGGTCGCTGCTTTGGATGGGTGTAGCGGTCGTTGTTTTTGACGAACTGGTGTAATGTCAGGCCAGGTGTCGATGCAATGTTTGACGATAGAGGGATCAAGGCCAGGCATTTCTGTGTATGACCAGGAAAAAATATCCCGATATTCATGGAAGAGGGCTTTATAGGTGGTGGTTTCTTGAGGAGTGCAAGCGGCACCAATGGTGATTTCCTCGATGACTCCATTTTGATGGAAATATCAATTTTGATGGTCAGGGAAATATTGGCCATGTTGCCTTCTTCAAAAGCATCAGGAGCAAGAATGGGGTTGTTGAACCAGTCGATATTCCCTAATGGGATAAAATCCTTGGTTTCGACCGTGTATATGGGGTGTTGGTTAGGAGGTGTGGAGGCTTCCTGTGGAAAGAAGAGTGCTCTGTGGTGTAGCGCATCCCATGGGTAGTCGGGGGTGTTTAACTCTTCGAGTATGTCCTCGTCACAATGGAATTGACGGGAATACAAGGGGTCGTAAAGAGTGATATCGATGACTGTCGTCATGTGGTTGTTCCCTGGTGATGAAGAAGCAGGGGGAACGATGCAATGAGATTGTGATGGTTCACTTGACATAAACCAAATATCGAAGTATTGAGGAGTACCAGTGGTAGTTGGATGTAAAATCTCCGTAGGGAAATGAATGGGAGAATTATGGGGATTTGTGGGTGATTACTCGGATAAGTCATCCAAGAACCATGGAGGCGTCGGGAGTGCCTCGGGTTCAGGAGAAATTATATGAAGAATCTCTAGTGATGAGGTAAGGTCAACCATCGATTCTGTAGGGGGTGCATGGGTTTGAATCAGGGTCAACTGGCGTTGCCTATATTCAATTATCATAGGACATTGGTATGTAAAATGATCTAAGGATTCACATAGAGAGCAAGTGCATCTCATACGTTCATTGACTGAAGTTGTGACATAATGGATGTCAGTGATTTTTGGTAGGGATGATGTAGCTAGATTGGGTTCATTCTGGAAGCTTTGGCGCATTGCGGCTAACATCTACCAGAAGCGTGGTAGTGTTGGGAAATGGTGTGTATAATGGCCATATTTTGAACATATAGTGCAAGAGAATTTGGTTCGCAACCCTTTACTACTTGATAGCGGCAATACTTGCTACAGTGGTGAGTGTCGATGGTGTTTGACTGAGTGGAATCAGGTTCCGTAACTCGGGTAAAGATGGGCAGTTGTTGGTTTGGTGTCCATCTTTCTCACATAGCGTGCAAGGAGGTTAGACGCATGGGGGAAGTGGAGCTGTGGACTCCTTCTTCTTTCGCCTGTCCCCAGGTGTGGCAGGGAGGGTAGTGAGTGGGGGTGTAGAGGGTATGGTGAGAGTGAGTATGGGAATCGTCATTGGGATTCCTTCCATTTGGGGGGGAAGGGATGGTTGAGGGACCATCTCTGGTGGATGTAAATACCAAACTTGAATTTCTAACACCATATTAGGGAGGGTAAGCATTGCAGCTACTTAGAAAGATTGTACGCCAGGTGGAGGGTAGAAGAAGGGGATTTGAGTAATGTCTTGGGGAACTATCTCCCAAACTGGGATATGGCCTTGGGGAGAGGTGAAATCGTGGACTGGTGGAGTCGACGAGTTCGTAGGAGGCTCATGAGGGGGGAGATCTGTGACTAGTGGGATGTCAGATATGATAGAAGCCTCCCTAGGAGGAAGGGTATCCTCTATGTCAGTTACGTTGGATGATACAACACATACTTGATTGGAAGGATGAAGGAGTGGTGGTGCACCATGATAATTTCCTAATAATGATGGGTCTTTGAAAATTCTGGGACCCATTTCGATGAGTGGGTATGTGTCATGACTCGTGTGGATGAGAGGAAGAATTTTATTGATGTTGGTAGAAGGGTTAGGCTCGTAAAGTGAGACTTGGTAAATGTTAATGATCTTCCTGTTATGGGGGAACATCATTGTTCGAAAGACGGAAGAGGAAACTACCTTCATAGCGTACATGTAGCTATGACCAAACAGGATATTATAATCAAGTGGGCCATCGATAACTTTAATTTCAATGAGAATGGTCTTTCCCTTGAGTTCTATAGGGACATTTTGGAAGAGCCCTTCAGGAGACGATGGTCCTCCATCATAAGCTCATAAGGTAATGGCATATGGTATAAGTTCGAGGGAACCAAGTTTCTGCCATACAGATTTGGACATCATAAATGTGGATGCACCTTCATCGATGATGCACCGATGAACTGTAATGTTCCGAATTTTTATTGGGATTTGAAAAGCGATCAAAGCGGGAAGGCGAGGTTCTCTGCTGTCAAGATCAAATGTGATGAGTTGGGTATCCGCGAGGTCGACTGCCCCCAAGGCAGAAAGTAATGATTTCCGCTGAGTGGGACAAGTTTGAAGGACCTCTAATACTGACATGGTAGTCGGGGATTGTGCTAAGTCATCAACCAAACTGTAATTATGAGCTACCCTATCCTGGGGGCTGTGGACATTCCTGCGCAATGGGATGCGAGGGATCTGAAGAGGTGTTTCGGTGTTAGGGCAAGGAATTACTAACGTGGGTCCTATCAGTGTTGGGTTTGTTTATGGGGGAATAGGAGGAGACTCAGCGGGTGTATGATATTGATGACTACGTGTTTGTAGAAGGATTTCTTCATCACTGGTGAGGAGGATGGTACGATCTGTGGGATTGTTGGGATTGAGATACTGGCCCGACTGTGGTGGGGTATGTTGTGTATCTTGTTGGGTGTTTATCACACCCTGATGCAGAATGGGATTCTACAGTATGGCTGGGGGGGTTTTTGCATGTATTGTTGTGGGGCCTGTTGAGGGGCAGGCAGTACTATAGGATGTGGTAGACTACCTAAGTCTTTCAGCCATTTAAAATCAGCGGTTTGGGGACAATGATGAGTATAATGACCAAACTCACTGCAAAGGGAACAAGGGAAGGTGGTTTTAATAGTATTTTTATTTCTCCCTTGACGCCTGTTGTTGTTGCCCCCCTGGGGGTTCTGATTCCCTTGGTTCTGGTTGCCCCCAGTAGGTTGGTTTTGTTGGGGTTGATTCCCGCCTTGACCTAGGTTGTTATTGTTCCTATTTCTTCCTTTCTTTTTGGCATTATTCGACGGGTGGGTTGGATTTTCCGTATTTAGCTATTCGAAATTTTGATATTGCTGAACGGGAGAGGTTTGAGAAAAATTCACCCCGGCATGAGGGTGTGAGGGTGCCATGGGTTGTGGAGGACCAGGGAATGGAAAGTACGGATTTTGTGGGAGTTGTGATCTGTAAGGTACATAGGAAGGCATGGCATTTTCGCTAGTACTTAAAGTATAAGTTGAGGTAGAGGAGGTACCAGTGTTGGATCATGTTGTCATTGATGCCAATGGTTTGATTGATTGATGTCAAGTGATTGATTGATGTCAAAGGATTGATTGATTGATGATTGATGTAATATAATATGTATTTTCCTTGATGAGAATGCATAGATGAATATGGAT
>ML821449.1:102251-123075 GCA_009831015.1 Picea engelmannii
GTCTGGGTGGGTGGACTTTGGCCGTCCAGATCTTCTCGCCACTTACCCTAAGGTGCACTCGCGCCCCGGCTTAAAGTTGACGTCTCTTCCCACATCTAAGGGTCATTATAGACCCTGAGATCCTCTAAAAGAATCTCATCCGTTCATCGAGATTTATCATCACGAGAGTCCGAACTCTTGACCATGGGACTCCCAAATTCTTGATCCCCAGTTTCCCAATGTAGTTAATCTCTCGACACGTAGCCTCCTTAAATCGTACGGTCCACATCTGTCTCAGGGTTTCTACCATGGAAAGTCCCAATCTCTCGTCACCAAGACTCCCAAGTTCATGATTCCCAATTTCCCGAAATGGGAAATCTCATGCAACGTGGCCCCCTCAAATCGGACAGTCCAGATCTATCTCAGGGTTTCCACCATGGAAAGTCCTGATCTCTCATCACCATAACTCTCGAGTTCGCGATTCCCGATTTCCCAAAGTCGAAAATCTAATGACATGTGGCCTCCTTTAATTAGATGACCCAGATCCATTTCAGGGCTTTCGCCCTTATTCACTGGGGGTTTAACCCTTGGGTATCTCCTGACAGATCCAACGACTGTCGATTTTTCCAGCCAAGATCTGACGGTTCAGATAGGTTCCTAACTTGTGCATTCTCCCATGACTTCCTGTACGTGGAAAATTCAACGGCCCAGATGTTCCCATGGACCTTGGGGATCTACGATATTGATCTCTTTGCTACCCAAGAAGACACAGAAGGTCACAGGGGTATGGTGCTTAACATCCTACTTTCTCCTACCAAATCTAATGGTCATGAGTGACCACAGATTTCCCCACGGAATCTCATCCATCGATCACCACCTATCAAGGTTAAGGCACTTAAATTTCCAGCTTCTTCCTCTTATCTGATGGTCTTGAGTGACCACCGATCTCCTGATGGGATCTCTTACATCGATTCGATACTTATCAGGGATTTCTTAAGGCCTTGCACCTTCACGTCCTCCTTCCAGGTTCTTGATGATGTTTTCAAGGAGGGTATCTCTATGGGGAGGTTTACCCAGGGTACTATCTAAATCAGATAAGGGTATCTCTCTCCCGAGAACCGGGTGTGAAGTTTGAATTAGATTAGCATACATATAAATAACAATTTAAGAGAGCATAATCCACACTTAGTCTTTCTATATAAACATACAACTACCATTACTGATCAAGACACCAAACATACATTCTTATAATGAAGTCATTCACGATTTCACAACTTATGATCATAAATGTCAGCATACATATATTTCAAGATGTCAAAGGAAAAACACTTATCAGAAAGTAACACCAGGGGTTATGCAACTGCTGAGAGGGGTGATCATTTCCACCTAATCGTAGGCTCAGCGACTCCCAATAGATTTACCACTAGCCACCCCCGAGCTGAGACCACGATGTTGTGAGACTGCATCTTTGTTTTCCAGTGACCAGGAGCGAAGGTTACTCTCCTTCCTCTCTGATATCACCCACTTTGCATATCGCCAGAGTTCTATTCCTCCCCTCGCATCTACCCCCAATCGCTTCTCCCCCACATCTTATCCTCTTGCGAGGTTGCATGTGGTGCAATTTCCCTCACGCTGGTTAGGCCTGATGGCTCTTACATATGGGTGGTTCACCTCCCCATCCCTCATTAATTCCTGAGGAGCCATCTACCTACCAGCCTGCGAGACATTAAATTTGGGGCCAGCGAGCCGCTTTTGGTTCTCCGGTCCAGTGAAGTCCAAATACGGTATTGATTTTCGGTGGAAGTTAACGCCACTTTTCTAGGTGCCTTCCACCACCTTTCTGCAGCCATCGTGGTCTTTTTTTCAGTATATCCCCTCTCAGCAGTCCTGCAATATAAATTCATAATGTTATTCACATTCATCAACCTTTTCCACAAGGTCCATTCACATCACATGTTCACATTTATGAGTTTGCCACAGTTCTGGGCCAGTCCAGTTATTTTTACAAACTGGGGGAAACAGGGTGTTACAGTTGGCAGGGTCGTCTCCTACCTTTCCTTCAAACTTGGGGATGTCTGAAGGTAGTTTGGTAGGCATCATAGGCCATGTGCGGTCATGCAATATAAGATCATTTGTGAGTTTGCGTAGATCTGGTATGTTAAGAGAGGCCAAATATTACATCTGTAGTGGGGGGGGGGGGAGGATTAGCTCCAGCCATGGTGTGAGTGTTTTGTGAACCTGACCCTTGAGGGGGACTAGGTGGGTTGGTACTTCCCCCTTGAGAGGAAGTTGGCCCCCTGCTTCCGTGTAGAGGAGAGAGAGTGGACGGAGGGACTTGGGAGTTGGACCCAAGTAATGTAGAACCAAGCAAAGATGACCCTAAGACACTGGCACTCACTGGAATGTGTGAAGGTGGTGTCGATGAGTTGGAAAGACTAGGAATTCCCCCTAAAATAGGAGGGAGGTTTAGCAAGCATCTGGAATGACGGGGGTTCTGAGGGTCCCCTATGATGTCCGACTAGCTGAGTGGATGTGTGAAAATTGTGATGAGAGAAAATAAACAAGAGCCTTTGTTGCAAATTTTGTACTTTACACAATATATATATCTAAATCAAAATGTAATCAGAAGTGCATCATACATAAAGTGTTTTGAAAAAGAATCATATATGTGGATAAGTGGGTTTTGTCTGCATGGGGAATCAAAGAAAAAAAATGCTCGTGTCCTAAAAGACATAGCGTCCTTCCTCTCAAATAGCATTGGACCTTCCAATAGTACTTAGCAGTGGGATCTGATGTCACCGGAAGAGAAACTAGTGAAGGATGAAATAATCAATTATAATGAGGGGTAAAGGGGGCATATCCCAAAAGAGCTATCGATATTTCCCAATAGCCACACAAAATCCGATCAAGGTGAAATCGCAGCCCACAATTTCCACCTGGGTAGATGTCCTAAAATTTGGTCACTAGGTACCTCGATCAAAGTGCGTCATTTAGATTTTCGGCCTAAGAAATGGGTCATGGGATGGATCCCGTCCAAGAGGTGGGTGCCTCAAGGGAGACGCACAGAACAACCGGACCTCAGCCTTCAACCCTTCACGGGTATCTCCCTGCCTTATGGTGTTAGGAACACTTGACTTGGAGGATTTTTAGTTCCCTATTTGACAACTTCTATTGTTTTGACAATGTGAGAACCAGATAATGGGGATTTATTTGGATGCCTATCCCCGAAATCCTACCTAGACTAAAAAAAATATTTTGGCACCTCCTGTGGAGGAAAATTTAGTGAGTTTCTAGAAAAAATTTAGATGTAGTTGTTTGAGAGGTTGGGGGTGTGAACCAACCTCGTTGAAATTAAATGGGAGTGGATAGTTTCATCAAGAAAAGGGTGGGGTGTTTCGGAATCCCTTTGGAGGAAACTTACTTTGACCTCCACATTTTGAGAAGAAACTATGTGAGTGATAAGTGACTTTTGTGTGTGAATGAGTGAAAGTGTGTCAATGTTTTAATGAATTAGGTGTCACCTTGTTGCATGTGGACTTTGCTTGGTCCTTACAAGTGTTGATTACCTAATTAACTCAGTGCCTTTGGTACAACCTTGTGTAATTCAAAAGTCCCTAGGAAACTAGCATGTGGACATGTGGGTCCTTTACTATTCGTTTAACTCCCTATTGTAATTTAATCTAAGAAAAGCTTTGAAACTATCCTATATTGTGATCATATGGGCATGTGTGGGCCAATTACAAAACCTTTAAACTTCCCTAGTGATTTAATCTAAGAAAGTAAATTTCAACACTATCCTATCTTTGTATCATGTGGGTATTTATGGGCCCGTTACAATCTTAAGATGTGTTTTGAAAAATAAACTAAGAGGAGTCCCAAGAGGGGTTGTTTTCCTCTCCTAAAGGTTTTAGTCTTTTTAAGGGAGATGAAATTGTCCTACAATCTTTTTCTGATTCTCAAGGTCGCTTGGAAGCTCGAGAGAAGATCATACTAAGTGATTGTTATCCAACTTATAGTCCCAATGCAAGTTTTATGTGATTAGAAATGAATCCAACTTATACTTTTCATCAAAGCAAGCCATCCATGTGGCTAAAATGAAAGCAAAAGAGGAAATAATGATTTTAAACCCCCTAAGTGCCTATGTGTTTTGACTAATCCCTTTGTATGAAGAGGGAACTAAGTGTGGTGCAGCTTAAAACATGCATGAAATCACTTTTAAGAAGGCTAGGGACCTTCCCCAAATCACAAAAAACCTTACAATGTGTATTTTTTGCACAGGTGTGTGGGTCCCAGAGTAGACAGAGGCGCACTGAGCACCTGTGCGCAGACTGAAACAAGTTTATGGGCGCAGGTGCACAAAATATAATTGTGGTTTTAACCACTGTGCGCACGATGCGCATATGTGGGCCAAAAAACCGATGCACAACTGACACACGGTCGTGAAGGAAAATTCCAGATGGAATTCTCTCAATTCAACTTGGAATTGGATGTTTTGCAGGTTGGCTTGGGCCAGTTAATGCACCTGCAGGTTAAATAAACCAAAAGAAGAGCTATAAAAACCCAAATGGGGTAGGAAATTGATACCTTTCCCTGGTGGAATCGCCAATCTGTTGTGCCTCTTTTTCCACTTAGATGAGAAAAATAGAGGTGCTTGCAAGCTTAGTTGGGTTTTCTAAGCAGGAAAACTGTAAGGAAAAGGGTTAGAGAAAGAAATATAAAAGAACAACTAAGAATTAAACTAAGAAATAAAATAAAAACTAAACTAGTGAGCATAGGGACATAAGGACAAAAGAAACAATAAGATCCATGTCACCAATGGTAAGGTTTATATCAGTGAAAGAAAATACCAAGAAGAAAGAGGACTATGAGTCCCTTCTTCCTCCAAGGGAGGGATCTTGGACCCCCACAAATAATCTCTTCTTACAACTTTGAATGAAAATGGTGAAAGAATTCTTTGCTAATCCACTCAAGGGGTGAGATGGATTGCCCAATGTAATGGTGCTAGTATACTCTTGATGAGAATAGAGGATTCCTCAAGAGAATAGTAGCATCATAACTTTGCTATTGAATTCCTTAAGAATGAAGTGCTCCCATGGCCTTGTTTTATAACACCTCTTTGAGGTATTGTGCAACCATCTTGTAGTGTGAAAAGAGGCTAATTAGGGCATTTTTAGGTCTTTGACCAGCCACCTAGTTAGATCTAGTCCAGATTTGAGTGTCAAATCAACTTGGAAGTTGAACCAGAAGTGGGTGAGAGGCTGACCACTCTCATAAATTCATCGTTCTCAGATTTGCGTGGCTTTTAGCGACCACAATCGCGCATCGGTGCATGTGCATTTTTCCTGCGTTTCTGTTTTGCGCATGTGCGTGCGCGCTCTGTGTAGTCATAGTGCACTTTAATTTTTTCACTGGTTGTATAGTTTTTTACCCTTTGGAAATGATTTTGTGGTAATTTTGGTCCATGGGTGACCTCATAACTGTTTGAAGATGCTAGATTCTTATAACCATTTGCAGACGGAATTTCAGTGATAACAAGAAGATGCAGAAGATTGTGTTGCAAGGAAACAATGCTCAAGAAACACTACACAAGTACACAACGAAATGCACAAAGATCTTTCGAGAAGTCAACTATTGGATGGGAATCATCGCTCGATGAAACCGAGTCTTGGAGGAGGTGTGCACAAAGATCCAGGTGTTGAATGAAGAATTTGTGGCCACGATGGATCCAATGGAGCAACAACATAATTTTGACCAAATCCAACAGGCAGACAATGAACTAAACACCCTTTTTGAGGCACAATCCGTAGCAAAGAAAGAGTTGCATGAATTCCAACATGTCATTCAAGGAGTGTGTATGAAGATGCATCAGGTTGACATAACAATAGATTCCAAATGGAACTTGTTGGTTTCATCCAAGCCAAAGGGGGATAGCAAAGAGACAACCCAACAGTTTGTTGCAGAGGCGTCACTCCTCACCAGGAAGTGGCAGGACAAAGTTGGAAACTTTCAAGGAGTAAAGCAGCGAGCTTTAGAATTGTTCGTAGAGTTGGGCCCTTCGTTTGAAGAGGTAAAAGAAGAGAAATCACAAACATAACAACTGAAGGAAGAAGAAAAGGAGGATAAGGGAAAACACCAGATGCTCTTGGAATATGTGAAAGAACCAAGCACTTGACTGAAAGGTGAGTCAAGGGTTGTGGTCGGAGCCTGTTGGGCCCTTCGTTTTTGGGATAAGGAATCACGTAATTTTTTACTAAGCACGAGTTGCGCAAGCTTCACCAGAATATGGATAGCAAAGAGAGAAATAGCAACAGAAAGCATCTGCAAAAGACAACGCAATTCTAGCTAAGAGACAAATGGTTATAAAAAAATAAGGAAGCACACAAGCCGAAATGGAAGACACAACCTAGATATATATAGGGCTGAACATAATTGTAAAAGGGTTGCTCAGTTAGTCAGTCGAGATTTTAGTTGTTGGTTGTTGTAAGTTGAGTCAAGTAAAGTCTCGAGTCTGTAATTTAATCGACATATATGTCTGAGAATCAGAGCTCTGCAACATGAGTCCAGAGTCAAGAGTCTGTACAGAGCATCACTGTGTATTCCAGAATCTATAATTAAGGAAAGATTATGAAAATAATATGAAGAAGAATCTGAATTTTCAAAATGCAATGTGTCTATGTGTATTTTACTTATGCATTACAATACTTCTTTATGGTTTACAAGTTCTACCTCATGATTCTATGTTTGAAGGCTTGTTCATAATGTAAGTATGTTCAATTCTTGCACACATGAGACTCAGATTTTTTCGTGTCTCCTACGCAATATCAGGATGAGTATTGAAGGTTTTGTGGATCCTCCTAAGTATTTTCCTTACCCTTCCCTATCTATTTGTCTCAGCAACGCTTTAGGCGAGACTTCTTCTCTTCGGAGGAGATGAAAACGCCAATGCTCTAGACTCCTCAGTACCTTTTGTTGGTAACTTGAGAAGGACCCTGGTATGATCAAACTTGCACCAATACACTCCATCCAAGTCTACTATCACACCTTTAAGTATTACAATTGGTAACACTCTATGTTGATTTTCCAATTTCAACTGGACAGGTGAATATCCTAATGTGGGTTCTCACATACACTGCCATGTCTTATTAGGTAAGACACTCAATTCAGAGCATAAATAAAGTATGATATTTCCCATATTCAAATCCCCAATGTTGGCATTTAACCTAAACTTCGTACTTGTTTTTCTTCTCGTATGGAGATGATTAACTGTTTTCTATTCTAACTTCTCTTCTACTTTTGTGTTGCATCTTTCTAGAAAATTATGTAAGACCTTAATAGATGATGGATCCTTCAATAACTTAACAGAGGATTGTAGAAAAGTAATTATTACTTTCTCTAAGGGGTGTCCTTTGCTGGTGTGACCCATTGAAGATGTCATCTCGTACATTGGTGGATACCAACTTTATTATGCAATTGATGTAGATGCAATGTTCTCTTTCATAATTTATTGTCTGGATTCCTTAAATGCCTCCTTTTATTTCCACACGTCAAAATTCTTCTGTGGTTCAATGCTCTTCTTTACCCACTCATGTTGAGATGGACCTTGTTTTTCTACATCAAATCCTGTCTTGGCTCCTCCTCGAGTAACTATGTTGATGTTTTTCCCATCATCCCTAGATTTTGTAGAAACCCATTGGACATTCTGATTGTTTTGGTTCCTTTTTTCTTGTATTTTTCCCAATAGTGTTGGGCAGTCTTCCGTGTTGTGGTCTATTGTGTGACAATTCATACATGTCGCAGGTGGAAGTGGACAATATATTGCATAATTTACTAGTTGTTGAAATTTGTGGAAGAATACTGCCCCCTACCTTGTCCAAATCCTCCTCTGCCTTGACCTCCACCTCTAAATCCACCTCTATCTCCTCACGGTGCATTATATTGGGCTATCGAGTTATACTGCACAAGATTATACTGTGGCTGCACATTTTTCTACTACGACTACACGAGATTGAATTGTGGTTGTGCATTGTTGAACTATGATGCATATTGGTCTGTCATCATCTCTTCTTTCACCCTGTAGGTGTATGAAGTTATTTCTCTCATCAATTCCAGCGTTCTACAGTCCTTGTCATCATGACTCACTGATTTGAAAAATATTTAGTAAGAAATTTTTGGCATTGTCTTATACTTCTACATCATTGGACAATGATATGGAACATGCTCATCTGTCTTACAAATCTCACTCCATGGTCCTCATGTAAGCAAGGGGTTTGGCACCCCTTCTTCCAAGTATTGTGAAAAGGCTGGAAAATCATTCTTATGGTGTCCTTATATCCTGCGTAACGTACACCAAACAAATTCTCTCTTCTCTATCCCCTTATTGTGGTTCAATTGAAATGTTATATTCTTTAGATCCTCTTTCAACTCTTTTATTGTTTGATTTTTCTGTTGATGCTAGTTTTGTTCCAGCTGTAGGTTTGCTTATAGGGCCTCTGCCTGAGTTTGGAAATTCTACTGTCTCAAAGGATACTTCAAGTGTGATAATAGTGAGTTCAAAAATAACTTCCTATGTTCCATGTAAATAATAGACCTTTGATCAATCTCACAGACAGATCAACTTGGTTTCTTCCTGATCTCAATCATTTCGTTCATGTACTGGTCTTCTGAGCTTGGCTTCTGAAATTCATTTACTAATAGATTTTTCACCTTTGCGGCGGTCTTTGGTGATCCTTGTGGATTTTTTTCATCAAGTCTCATGTACCATTTTAGTGCATAGTCTCTAAGTGTTATAGTTAACTGTGTGACTTTTGTATCCTCATATGTGACCTTCTTTGCTTCCCATATCTTTTCACAGTTAAATAAATGTTTTTCAACCTTGCCCCATAATTTTGGTAATCTGATAATCGAATCTACTCCTTCCATTTTGGATTGTGCTGAACTACTACCTCTATGCGATGTAGATAATTGACTGTTACTTCTTGAACTTGTACCTCTAGTTGGTTGTATTCTACTAAAAATGGGTTGTCTAAACGTTGGTGTTCATTCAAGTGTATTAGTCACACATGGGGTTGTAGGTTCCACACTTATTGTGATCTAGAATGGAGTTCTTCCTTCTGTTCCTAAACTTGGACCTCTTATTTTCTTTTCATATGTTGCATGCAGGATTTCCTCAATCTTATCCATATCTCAGATATCCTCTACCACTTCTTCATCGCTATCCAAGCCCTCTCTGTTGGCTATGGCACTCTTTTTGTTATTCATCTTATATTGGTAAGGTCTATCGCTGCACATATTTCTATATTTTTCCATTATCTATTTTTTCTGGTCCTCATCCATCATTATTGGGTCCATGGCCTCCTTCTACTTCCCCTTATCCATCTCCCTGTCCATATCTCAAACTCCTGTCAGTGATTCCTCACTTCCCCCATGCACACAGGGAAGTTTAGTTGTCTAATTCCATGGTCATCACACCTTTGTCATGAAATAAAATATTGATAGAAGTATAAAGTGATATGATGTACCTACCTCTGGGTCCCTTCAAAAAATCCTTCTCTATCGTAGTGTACGACTTTGTGGTATCAACTGCAAACTTAGTGATAAACCCTGTAATAATACTGTCTAACTAAAAATATATTGCGCACATAAATTTATTATTGACTTGATGTAACTACACAATCTCCATAGAATGCCACTCTAGCTGTCTGATTCGATTCATAGGATGGTTTTCCTTCAACATCAATAACCACTCATGAAATAGATGTGTGAATTCATAGAAAAATACTTCATGCAAGTCGCTAAACGCATATTTGTCGATATATTTGCGTGGTGTAGATTTAGGGTTTCTATCGTCCTTTTGTGCAAACTCGAGTTCCTTTGTCCTTAAGAATATTTAAATCTCTTGCTCTGTTGGATTCCATGGCCTGAACACTCCCTTATATGATTTCACCCTACATGCTTTTCTTCAATAGATCCCTTCCACTCAATCCTGTGCAGTTCTAGCTAGAAACAAAACCATTTATTGGACGCTTGGGATGATCCAGGTTCTGATCTCAATAGGTTTCCAACAAAACCCTCAAACTATCATACCTCCTGGTAAATTAGAAGGCAACGCTACACATAGAGTGCATAATGCAGTCTCACCCGAGATAGATTTGTGGGGGACTGCAATACTTAGTTGTTTGTACTATAGGAAGGGATTGGGACTGCCTGTTGATCCTTTTCCTCATGCATCCATATTATTACTCATTCATCTAAGCTAGTGTTCATTCATTCATCTAAATATGCATGTATGCTATGATTAGCTAGGTAACCATTCATTCTATAACTGATTCATAACATAATATCAAAACAACCATTCAACCACATTAACAAACTAGATTTACTGTGGTTCACCCCCCTAGGGATACATCCACAAAGATCTGTCTCTTCTACTCTTTTATTCATTCTTATGCAAAATATGTGATGCATCCATTACATTCTTCAAGATTACAATAAAAAAGGAGGGTATGTACCCTCTGTGAGGCGAACTAGATCACACCTAGCTCCACAGCCTGTGACCTAACCCTCAAAATCTAGCTTATTCAGATCCACTATCTCTTGTTTACTAACTGACCACATACAATGAACTACTCAATAAATTTACCAATAAAAAAACTGATCAACCCCCTCCTAGGCCTCCTAGGTATTTATTTATACTATTAAACTGGCTTATAGTTGTTACATTCATGTCCAAAACCCTAACCCTAACATGGATAGGTTTGTCTGCATGCGTGCCACACTGATTTTCCTTCTTTTTTTGACTACTACTTTTCCGCCATCTTCTGCATGTTGCTTTTGCGTCCCCTCTTGTGTGTGCTCCAAAAACAGGCTTCTTTTCCCCAAAATAGGCTTGCGCCAAAAATAGACTTTCCTCCCAAAATAGGCATGCGCTAACACACTTTAAAATATTTGAACACTCTATTCTTGTCTGCATAAATTTTCTGCCTATCCTGGGAAGCCTTTAAATTATGCTTGATGTAATATCCCTAGGAAAAACCCAATTGTAATTTAAATGAAAATGTACTTAAGCTGGTGAGTTGTTTGATATCATTTTTGTATTCACCTTTCATGGCATAGTGCGTGCATGTACTGCGCAGTAAAATGAGGAAGTGTGCACATTCCAGGATACCGCGTGCAACAACTTAAGCACGCGTGATTTTGAGGCCCGTGAGCCTTTGTGTATATGTTGTGTTTTATATGAGTTTTGTGATTATTAGGCCGGAGAGCCTAGATATTAAAGGCCAATGCACCTACTTTTGTATGTGTCTCAACATTCATATAAAATACATCGTTGTGCGTAGACCGACCATGATAAAAGAGTATGGGGGACTAAATTCCACTAGTTAGGGAAAGGGTGGGGACTAAAAGTTAAGGAAAAAGGGATAATCTAGTGAACTTAAGCCAAAAAGGAATATTATATTAATATTTCTTAAAGTATAAAGTATGGATAATTATTTTATCCTAAGTTCTAAAGATGGGGACAAGTGGGCCAAAAGTAGCTCCCAACATGACAAGTGTCAAGTTGGGGAAATGCAAACATATTGTTTGGACTTATTTCATTTCCCATCATTCTTTCCATCACTATTCCCATCATTGATTCATCCATTCAATCATCCAGGAGAATTCACACACTCATCGAGCTATCTTTTGTACCTTCATGTCACTGTACTTGAACCGGTATCCATAGCCATACTTGTTTATGTACCTGGTTATCTTGGGAGCTGGACTGAAGAAGTGGGTTGTCAGGCCCGTGGGATATCGAAGAGGCAGGTTGTCAGGCCCGTGAGAAATTTATTTCTGGGTGAGAGAATTGTTGGGAATTGATTTCCTGAAGGTGCTAAACTAAAGCTAGGAGGCTCTGAGACTTCATGTCTGACATGTTGTTGAAGCCCAGAAAGGAAGTGGGGTAGCCAGAGGACTATTGAGAAGAGAAGGGGCACACTTCCTGGGGTGCGACAACCATGTGGAGAATGAGGGACTATAGGTTGTTAGTTTGAGTTAGCACCTGTGACAGATTCTTTCATGTTGTCTATGAGCCATTATCCTGGTTAGGAATCCCTTAACCCAGGTGGAGTTTAGTCCCATCTTGGGGGTGAATCACTGTTGAAAGTGATGAGCAGTGTGGTCTAAGGATGGGAGGTTTGTGGAAGGTTTGCACACAGTTGGTGATATTCTTACCAAGATAAGTGTCAACTGTGTGATAAATTTACATGCTGCATTATTATTTACGTCTTTATTTTTGTGGGTTTATCCTATGTGTGGTTATAATTGTCTTTATATTTATGGGTATTCCCTGTATATGCTTCATGTATGTGTTTATTGTTATTTTAGTATGAATTCATGCAATTACATAATGTATTTGTTTGTTTACGTTATATATATAAAGTTCCACAATAGTTCTGTGTGTATATGTTTTAATTGCATGTAGTTCAAAAAATTTATGTGGCATAGCTCAGTCGGATCTTAGGTATGTTACAGTATGTTCCACAGAGAGAGTAAAAGAGTTCGCTCGGGTAGCATGACTCGACGTGGATGGTCGAGGATGTTACAATATGGTATCAGAGCTTCAATTTTCAACACTGAGTGTGGATGGCTCGAGCAAGTTGAGTTGAAGATAAATTTCATAGAGGATTGATTTCAAAGTGGCCAAATTTGAGTTTGTAGAGCATCCATGGTAAAATTTAGAAGCAATGGCAGGGAATTGGGAAAAGACCCAATTTCTATTATTAAATTCATGGGAAAATTGAGAAATTTGGCCATGTGGTGAGATATTCTTGATTTAATATCTCTTCTAGCAAATTCAGACCTGGAATTGGTCGAATTTGATGTTACATTGAAGCCATGATAGTTGGAACGAGATTAGTAATTAAAATTCTCAATTCGTGACTTGAGTTTCGGAAAAATACATTCCAAAAATGTCAAACTACAACGATTTGTTGTTGCAGAGGTTGAACGGGTGTTATCAGGATGAAATTGGATAAATTTCATAGTAGAAGAATGTCTATGGTAGAAATTGGGAAAAATTTAAGCAAAATCCCCAATTTCTATAGCAGAATTCACGAGGAATTGATGCGCATAAAAATGAATGTGTGCAAGTGGGCACACTAAAAATGCATGATGCACACTAAAAATCTTGTGATATGTAAAAATTGGGCACTGCACGGAAAAATATTAGCGTGCTAGTGCGCACTAAAATTTGGCGCCACGCGGAAAAATGTTGGTGTACGGATGCACGCACTAAATTTTGGCGTCGCGCGGAAAAATGTTGGTGTGCGGTTGCACGCACTAAATTTTGGCGCCGCGCGGAAAAATGTTGGTATGCAGCTTCGCACACTAAATTTTGGCACTGCATAGAAAAATGCTTGTGCGCGCACTAAATTTAGCATTCTATGGTGTGCATACACATAATAATGTGCGAACGATGTGCACACACATAATAATGGCACATATGGTGTGCGTAGTATTGGCAGAGCGCAAAGGAGTTTTGTTGGTGCATGTGCAATGTGGGTATATGTTGTCGTGCGACAATTTAGTTATGGTACGCGGTGGGGACGTACTAAAATTTGGCATGGTGTAACACGTAGACTGAAATGCACGCGAAATATCAGCGCACGATACAAAAATTGCACGCAATAGGTAATAGTGCAAGGACCAAAATTTTGCACGGTGGATATTGCCGCATGACACAAAATTAATGTGTGTCAGTTATTTTGCGACAGAGAAGTGATGCACAATGGTTATAAGTGCGCAGAGCATGAATTACCTTGTGGTGTTGTTGTGCATGTTAAATATTGGTGTACAGGTTGAAATTTGTGCGCGCAAAGTCATTTGGATGGTGAACAACAACGCAAAACCAACGAAATTCCACGACATTTTATACTATTTGAATGTCATCTTTCGTCAAACAAAGCTTTTATGAGAAAGTTACAGCACAAACAGTGGAGGGTAAATTTTAAGACCCAACTAACTTCAAAGAGCCATAAATTTCTACTCTGGAATCCGTTTGAGGCGCAAGAGTAGTCAATGGAAAGATATTGAACCATAGAAGTCGGTCCTAGAGCAGAATTAAATTTCTAGGCATGTTAAAAATTCTTAATATGGAAAATAAGGTACCTATAACATTCCAGACTAAAAACACGAATTGGCCTAGAACTTCAATTGGTTGTAACTAGTAGCCCGGAACCCAGAAAAAGGTGAAACTTGGATAGAGTGTACAAAATATGTATATGAAGAAACCTAATTGAGATCCTAGGAAAAATCCAATGGAGTAGGTGAAAAAATGCATATTTACAATGCAAAGTTGTGCCAAGTTGAAGAATGAACAGAAACATTAATGGGCAATTTTCAAACAACCATAACTTTCTTCTCAAGACTCGGAATTGAGCATGGGAGAAGGAGTTGGAAAGGTGTTGGATAGTGGAATATAAATATACACCTATAAAATTGATCAGGGAATTCAATTATTCTGGAAATCAGAAGAAAAAATTATGATATATTATTGAACCAAAATGGTTCATAGTTTTTCATAAAATTGTTGAGTCAGTTAACCTGACAGATTTTTGTTGACTGCACATTTTGCATAGTTAACAAGAACTAGATCAAATCTAAATCAACACAAAGTCTAGAGGAATGGAAGATGTGCAGGGCACTTTCATCTAGGAAGATGATATCAGAGGGATGGACGTCTATTTGGGCATTGAAGGAACAAACTCCAATGGACATGGAGAAGGAAGGGATGAAAACATGAATATGTTTGAGACCATTAAAAATTTGCAGAATAATGTCCAAAGAAATAAAGATGATAATGAAAGGATTATGAGAGCAAAGGAGTAGAAGGATGACTTCAACATGAATTTATTGCAGAGCTTGAACATAATAGAAAAGAAATTGGATAAGGAGAATGGCTCAAGAAAATCAGGAAGTCATAGGTCTCTTAATGAGAAAAGAAGAGCAAGAAGTGTTAGAAGACATCACCATCACTCCCCGAGGCATTCCAATAAGAGAGAACACAACAACTCAAGTCCATCCCTTGTCAGGAATAATAAGAGGTCTAGGGTGGATGAGCTACGAGGAGAAATGAACAAAATCAAACCTCCTACATTTGATGGTGAGCACAAGAATTATGAATATGCAGAGACATGGCTGTTGGGCATGATGAAGTATTTTCAATTGCATAATTATTCTTCTCATGCAGAAGGTAGAATTTCCATCTATCAACTCAAGGGAAAGGCATCCATGTGGTGGGATCATCTTGTGCAAGTGCAACACATTAAAGAGAAAAGAGTTACTTGGAGGGAATTCAAGGAGTATTTTGAAAAGAAATACTTGACTAAGATATAATATGACAAGAAAATGAAAGAGTTCTTTGAACTCAAGATTGGGAGCATGACCATTGATGAATATGAAAGAAGGTTTTTAGAATTGTTGAAGTATGTCTCTTTCATCAAGGATGAGACATTTAAGATTCAAAGGTATTTGAGTGGATTTCCATCATTAATTAGTGACAAAATACAATATGATGATCCCAAGACATTGGAGGAGACCATAAGGCAAGATAAATGCCTATATGATCAGCAAAAATCAAGGCCAACTTTCCAAAAATCTTGGGAAGACAAAAATAAGTTCAAGATGGATCAAAGGAAGAAGGGAACTAAGCCACCATTCTCATAAATAATCCTCAGGGGCAACCAAATTATAGAGAACTTAGAATGATAGAGACAGGGGGTCAAAGGCCAAGGCATCCACCTATTCAATGGTGGGGCTGTAAAGGAGACCATATGTTCAGAGATTGTCTTCGCAGAGGTAAAAAAGTGAGGATTGTTCACAATGTATAGCAAGCTGAAATAATGGAGGAAATGGGAATAAATGTACCAAGGATCTATGCAACCCTGGATAACAAGCAAGCAAAGTATCAATCACACATGATTGAAGTGGAAGGTATGATCAACAACCAAACCATTTCTATTTTAATTGATTCAAGAGCTATTCATAGTTATATAGATCCTAAGATGGTGGAAAGTTTACATTTTCCAAGAAGAAAGCATGGAAAATATTGGTTGGTGCAACTAGCTACCGAAGCCAAAATAAAAGTTAATGAGATGGTTAAGTCATGTCTTATGAACATGAATGGACTGAACACCATGGCAGATTTGAACATCTTTCCTTTAGGTTCCTATGACTATTTAATTGGGATGGATTGGCTGGATCAACATCATGCTTGGATAAACATAATAACAAGGAATTTACTTTCTTGGATGAGGAAGGGAGCCTAAGGAAAGTGCAGGGAATTCCCAGGGCAGTAACCATTAAAGAAATTTTAGCATTGCAGCTGAAGAAATGTTACAAAAAAGGGTGTCAAATATTTGCAGCTCATATGGAAGAGACACCTAAAGATAAGGTGTTGAATTTGGAAGATTATGCAATCCTGGAAGAATTTGAAGATGTGTTCAAGGAGGTACCAGGACTACCCCCAAAGAGAGACATTGATTTCTCTATAAATTTAATGCCTAGAGTAGCTCCAATGTCAAAGACTCCTTACAGAATCAGTACACTAGAATTGAAGGAGTTGCAAATGAAGCTTGAAGAACTTATAAAGAAGGGGTATATATGCCTAAGTGTTTCACCTTGGGGTTCCCCAATCTTGTTCGTGAAGAAGAAAGATGGGACATTAAGATTGTGCATTGATTTTAGACAGTTGAATAAAGTGACTGTGAAGAACAAGTACTATTCCTTGCCAAGGATTGATGATCTCTTTGATTAATTGAAAGATGAAAAGATATTTTCCAAGATAAATCTCAGGTCAGGATACCATCAGGTAAGTATTAAAGAGGAAGATATCAGAAAGGCTGCCTTTAGGAAAAGGTATGGTCATTATGAGTTCAAAGTGGTGCCATTTGGGTTGTCAAATGCACCAGTTGTTTTCATGTGCTTAATGAATGGTGTTTTCCAAGAATATTTAGACAAGTTTGTTATTTTCTTTTTGGATGACATACTTGTATATTCCAAGTCATAAGAAGAGCATGAGAATCATTTGAAAATGGTGTTGCAAGTATTAAGGGAGCATCAGTTGTATGCCAAATTGAGCAAGTGCTCATTTTATCAGAAGCAAATTCATTATTTGGGGCATATCATTTCAAAGGATGGGATAGCAGTGGATCTTGAGAAGATAGAAGCCATTAGAGAATAGTTGGTGCCAAATAATGTGACAGAGGTCACATCAATTTTGGGCCTTGAAGGTTACTATAGGATATTTATTGAAGGATTCTCAAAGATTTCACACCCAATCACTTCCTTGCAAAGAAAGGGTGTGAAGTTTCAGTGGACATTGGATTGTGAAAAGAGTTTCCATAACTTGAAACTATTATTAACAAGTTCTCCAATATTAAGGATTGCAGACCCAAATGAAGATTTCATTGTATGCACAGATGCATGTAGGGGACTTGGTGGAGTCCTCAGTCAAAATGGGTTTTTTATATGTTATGAATCAAGGAAGTTGAAGGAGCATGAAAGGAACTATGACACTCATGATTTCGAGTTGGCATCCATAGTGCATGACTTGAGGAAATGGTGACACTACCTCATGGGAAAAAGGTTTGAGCTAGGGACAAACCATAATGGTATGAAATATTTATTTGATCAACCAACTCTTAATGCTAGGCAAAGAAGATGGTTAGAATTTTTAAGTGAATATGACTTTGATATAAAGAATATCAAAGGGAAAGAGAACAAAGTGGTTGATGCACTCAACAGAAGAGTGCATGAATTGAATGCTACAACCATTAGCATGTACCAATCAGATTTGAAACACATAATTTTAGAGGCTACAAAATTAGATTTGTAATACAAGGAATTAGTAGCAAATTTACAGCAGAAAATTGAAGAATACAAGCTAGATAATGATGAAATTCTCATGTACAGGGTCAAAAATTATGTACCAAATTCCCAGGAATTTAAAAATATGATATTGAGGGAAATGCATAATGTACCTTATGTTGGGCACCCAGGTTATCAGAAAACTATTGCAGCTATCAAGAGCCAATATTATTGGCCAGGCATGAAGAAAGAGGTTGTTGATTTTATTGCCAAATGTTTGGAATGTCAAAAGGTAAAGGTTGAGAATAGACACCCAGCTGGTTTTCTACAACCATTACCCATTCCTGAGTGGAAATGGGAAGTTGTAACAATGGATTTCATCACCAAACTACCCAGAACAAACAAGCAACATGATTATATCTTGGTAGTGATGGATAAGCTTACTAAAGTTGCCCATTTTATTCCAGTTAAGCTTACTCACAAGGCAACCAACATTGTTGATGTTTATATGAGAGAAATCGCTCGATTACATGGCATACCCAAGATGGTTGTGTCTGACAGAGATCCAAAATTTACCTCAAAATTTTGGAAAGGATTATTTAATGGATTTGGAAACAATTTGAATTTTAGTACAACTTATCATACAGAATCAGATGGACAAACAGAGAGGGTGAATCAAGTGATTGAAGATATGTTGAGGATGTATGTGATGGATAAACCATCAAAATGGGAAGACTACCTACACTTGGTAGATTTTTCTTATAACAATGGGTACCAAACATCTCTAAAGATGAGCCCATTTGAGGCACTTTATGGCAGAAAGTGCAACACACTAGTAAGTTGAGATAACCCAATAGATAGAGCAGTGGTTGGGCTAGATTTTCTCAGGGAAATGGAGGAGAAAATGATAAAACTAAAGAAAAATTTAAAGGTTTCCCAAGACAAGCAGAAAATCTATGCTGATAAGGGTAGAACTCACAGGGAATTTAAAGTGAGAGACCATGTATTTTTGAAAGTGAAAGCCAACAGAAGTTCCCTGAAATTGGGAAATTGTTCAAAGTTGGCAGCTCGCTATTCTGGGCCATTTGAAATACTAGAGAGGATTGGTCCAGTGGTGTATATGATTGCATTTCCTGCATCTATGTCCGTTCATAATGTATTCCATGTATCATTTCTCAAGAAATATATACATGATGCTAATCATGTTATTGATTGGAATGTGATCCAGGTGGAGCAAGAAGGTGCTTTCCAAGTGCATCCGGTACGCATTTTGGATCGAAAAATCAAACAGCTACGGAATCGATCCATAGGGTTTGTAAAGGTCCAATGGACTTGGTATGGTCCTGAGGATACTACTTGGGAGCATGAGGATGCAATGCGGGTAGAATACCCGCATCTTTTTGAGGATTTTTGAAATTTTGTTGCGTATGAGTACATAATGCACTGAGGACAGGGCATAAATAAGGAGAGGGGATTGTAATATACCTAGGCCAAACCCAATTGTAATGTAAATGAAAATGTACTTAAGTTGGTGATATGTTTGATATCATTTTTGTATGCACCTTTCATGGCATAGTGCGCGCATGTACTACGCAATAAAATGAGGAAGTGTGCACATTCTAGGATACCACATGCAACAAATTAAGTGTGCGTGATTTTAAGGCTAGGGATTCTTTGTGTATATGTTGTACTTTATAGGTTGGTGAGCCAGTTTTGTGATTATTAGGTTGGAGAGCCTAGATTTTAAAGGCTAGTGCGCCTAATTTGGTATGTGTCTCAACATTAATATAAAATAGATCATTGCGCGTAGATTGACCATGATAAAAGAGTATGGGGGACTAAACTCCACTAGTTAGGTAAAGGGTGGGGACTAAAAGTTAAGAAAAAGGGGCTAAGCCAGGGAGCTTAAGCCAAAAAAGAATATTATATTAATATTTCTTAAAGTATAAAGTATGGATTATTATTTTATCCTAAGTTCTAAAGATGGGGACAAGTGGGCCAAAAGTATCTCCCAACATGACAAGTGTCAAGTTGGGGACATGCATACATATTGTTTGGACTTATTTCATTTCCCATCATTATTTCCATCACTCTTCCCATCATTGAGTCATCCAGTCAATCATCCAGGAGAATTCACACACTCATTGAGTTATCTTTTGTACCTTCATGTCTGTTAAGGTCCTAACCCACACATAGGTAGATCAATGTATTCGGATGTAATAAAGGTCAATATTAATAAGACCTTTCAATAAAATAGAAAAAGGTGGATGTAAGAAGACCTAATAGAAGCTTCCGCTTCTAGAAGGATCTTCCTCTAGATGCTTCTCTTAATAGACATATTTAGTATAAATAAGGGTCAAGGGTATGAAAAACCCTAGCTTGGATATTATTGTAACAGAGTGTTGCTCGACTGGAGATTTACCCCTCGAAGAGGCCTGTGAACATTGCTATCTGATTCAAAGTGCTATTTCTGTTGCTATTTCGTATATCATTTCTGTGTATTGTGAAGATTATGTTGGATATTTTACTGTTATTCTGTCATTTCTAGCATTTCATTTCTGTTCTGCATATTTTATATATCTGGTATCTTGCAAGTGGTATCAGAGACCTTTCCTTGGCAGAAATTGCGGGTATTTTTTTTTCAGGGTAGAGACGTATTCCGGCGTCTTTAAGCCATAAAGATCTGTCGTTACGCGCATAAACCCATGGTTGAGGGATTCATACACACAGGAAATACAAGTGGTTCTTAAGTGCACATCTGTTGGCCACCCTTGTAACCCCTGTTGGTACCCCTTCGAGTGGTAGCGCATCAGACAACACCTGTGTACGGATCGGCCTAGATTCCCGAAGCCCTCTGTAGATAAACCTATCGGCTGTCGTACTGCTATAGTGTCACCGAGAACAACACTCGGGAAGCTACTCTCTAGTACCTGGGTAGTCGGGTAGTACGGCTAAGGGTACGGTCTATCCTCCTTAGTTAGTGCCCTGAGATATTGGG
>ML821449.1:127492-156315 GCA_009831015.1 Picea engelmannii
TAGAATAAGGCAGATGTAAGAATACCTAATAGAAGCTTCCGCTTCTAGAAGGATCTTCCTCTAGATGCTTCTCTTAATAGACATATTTAGTATAAATAAGGGTCGAGGGTATGAAAAACCCTAGCTTGGATATTATTGTAACAAAGCGCTACTCGACTAGAGGTTGCCCCCTCGAAGAGGCCTGTGAACATTGCTATATGATTCAAAGTGCTATTTATGTTGCTATTTCGTATATCATTTCTGTGTATTGTGAAGATTACGCTGGATATTTTACTGTTATTCTATCATTTCTAGCATTTCATTTCTGTTCTGCATATTTTATATATCTGGTATCTTGCAATGTCACTGTACCTGAACCGATATCCATAGCCATACTTGTTTGTGTACCTGGTTATCTTGGGAGCTGGACTGAAGAAGCGGGTTGTCAGGCCTGTGAGAAATTTCTCTCTGGGTGAGAGAATTGTTGGGAATTGATTTCTTGAAGGTGCTAAACTAAAGCTACATGGCTCTGAGAATTCCTGTCTGGCCTGTTACTGAATCCCAAAAAGGAAGTGGGGCAGCCAAAGGACTGTTGAGAAGAGAAGGGACACACTTCCTGGGGTGGGACATGCATGTGGGGAATGAGGGATTGTAGGTTGTTAGTTTGAGTTATCACCTATGACATAGTCTTTCCTATTGTCTATGATCCATTAACCTGGTTAGGAATCCCTTTACCCGGGTGGAGTTTAGTCCCAACTCAGGGGTGACTCATTGCTGAGAGTGATGGGCAGTGTGGTATAAGGATGGGAGGTTCGTGGAAGGTTTGCACGTAGTTGGTGATATTGTTAACAAGATAAGTGTCAACTGTGTGATAAATTTACATGTTGCATTATTATTTGCGTGTTTATTTTTGTGGGTTTATCCTATGTATGGTTATAATTGTCTTTATAGTTACGAGTATTTCCTGTATATGATGCATGTATGTGTTTACTGTTATTTCAGTATGAATCTGTGCAATTACATAATGCATTTGTCTATTTACGTTTTATATATAAAGTTCTGCAATAGTTCTGTGTGTATATGTTTTAATTGCATGTAGTTTGAAAACTTTATGTGGCATAGCTCAGTCAGATGTTGAATATGTTATAGTATGTTCCGTAGAGAGAGTAAAATAGTTCTCTCGTGTAGCATGCCTCGACATGGATGGACGGGGATGTTACACTTGATCTTTTCCATTTTCTCTTCCATTTCCTTTAACAAATCCAACCCAACAACTCCTATGCCTGTTGGATTATCCCAACTTACTATTGTGTTAAAATTTCTTCCATATAATGCTTCAAACAGAATCATTTTCAATGAGGTCTGATACCCATTATTGTAAGAAAATTGCACTAAGTGAATATAATCCTTCCACTTTGATGGTTGATCCATCACATACATTGTAAGCATGTCTTCAATTATTCTGTTATTCCTCTATGTTTTCTCATATGACTCTGGGTGATACACTAGTGTACTGAGATTTAGATTTGCCCCAAAGCCTTTGAACAAACCCTTCCAAATATTGGAAGTAAACTTTGGATCTCTATATAACATTATTTCCTTAGGAACCCCATGTAGCCTAGAAACTTATTTCATATATATTTCCGCAATATTTCTTGCCTTGTGTGTTTTCTTCATAAGAATAAAATGTGTTACCTTAGTCAATTTATCCACCATCGCCATGATGGAATCATGTTGCTTCACTATTTTGGGATTCTAGACATCTGGTTATGTAATTGGCAACTTCTTTCTTCATTCCTATCCAAAATTATTATCTTCTCACAGCTGTAATTGTCTTTTGATATCCTAGTTTCCCAACATATGATACATTGTGCATTTCCTTTAGCACTGCTTTTTCTATCTCATCAAAATTTGACACATACACTTTTCCTTTGTACATGATAATTCCATCTTCTTTCATCTCATAATAATTAAATTTCTGCTAAGAATTACCTTTCTAAAATGTTTATTTTATTTTCAGATATTGTTGATCTGAATTTGCTACTGCAATAATTTTATCTTTCAAATCAATAATGTACATGTTGATGGCTATAACATGCACTTCATGAGCCCTCCTACTTAGTGCATCAACCACTTGATTTTACTTTTCCTTTATATTCTTAATTCCAAAGTCATACTCACTGATAAATTCCAACCATCTAGTTTTTCTAGCATTTAATGTTGGTTGTCCAAACAAATGTTTAAGACCATAGTGGTTTTTCCTTAGTTTAAAATTATTTTCCATGAGGTAATGTCTTAACATTTTTAATGCATGTACAATTGCTGCTAATTCTAGATCATGGGTAGCATAATTATTCTCATGCTCTTTTAGATTTCTAGTCTCATAACATACCACGTGATCTTTTTGACTTAGGACTCCAGTGAGCCTTTCCTTGCATTCATCGGTGCAAAAACAAATCTTCATCTAGATCTGCAATATTCAATATTGGTGCACATGTCAAGATGTCTTTTAGCTGCTGAAATATCTCATCACACTTGGGATTCCATTCAAATTTCACTCCCTTGTTTTGCAAAGAAGTGATTGGGCTTGTAATTTTTGAAAATCCTTTTATGAATCATTGGTAATAACCGAAAACAACCATGAATGATCTAAATTCTGTGACATTTCTTGTCATTGGTTTTCCTCTAATGGCCTCTATCTTCTCAGGGTCGATTGATATCCCTTTTGCTAATTTTATATGCCCCAAGTAGTGAATCTTCTGTTGATAAAAAATACACTTTTTTAGCTTAGCATACAACTTATGCTCTCTTAAAACTTGCAACACCATTCTAAAATGTTTCTCAAGTTCCTCTTCTAACTTATATTAAATGAGTATGTCATCTAGGAACACGATCACAAATGTTTCTAGGTACTCACTAAACACTCCATTCATCAGGAACATAAAAAAATATGGGACATTTGATAGTCCATATGGTGCTACTATGAATTCATAATTCCCATACATTGTCATGAATGCTATAATTATTATGTATTCTTCTTTTATCCTCACTTTATGATAACCTAATGTCAAGTCAATCTTCGAAAAGATTCTTTAACCTTTCAACTAATCAAACAAATCATCAATTTTTGGAAAAGGATATTTGTTATTTATGGTGACTTTATTTGGATATCTGAAATCAATACAAAACCTTAAGGTTCAATCTTTCTTCTTCACGGAAAGAACCAGGGCTTCCCAAGGTGACACACTCAGGCATATATACACCTTCCTCAAAATATATTCAAGCTACATCTACAACTCTTTCAATTATGGTGTGCCCATTATATATGGTGTCTTGGACACTGGGGAAACTCCTGGCACTAAATCAATAGAGAAATCAATGTCTCTCTTTGGTGGTAATCCTGGTATTTCTATAAAAACATATTATATATCCATCAAGACTGGACGGTCTTCAATGATTTCTACTTTATCTTTGGCTGCCTCTTCCATATGGGCTGCAAAAATCTAACATTCCTTCCTGAAACTCTTTTTTCAACTCCATAACTGAAATCTCTCTAACAGCTACAAATTTTGAAATGCCTTGAACCTTGCCTTGCTTCCCTTATTCACCAAGACATGTGATTGTCTTGTTGTAATAGTCTAGGACAAAATGGTGTTTTTCCAACCAGTCCATGCCAATTAGACAATCATGTGAACCCAAAGGTATAATGTTCACATCTGCCTTTGTGTTGAGTCCGTTCATGTCTATCAGACAATATTTAATCAACTCATTGATCTTTCTCTTAGCCCTTGTGGATAACTAAACTAACCAATATTTCTTATGCTTACTCCTTTGCAAGTCAAATATTCCAACAATGTTAGAGTTTATGTAACTATGGCTACCTCCAAAATCAATTAAAATTGGTATGGGTTGGTTATCAATCTTACCTTCCACTTCAATCATGGGAGATTGATACTATACTTGTTTGTTGTTCAAGTATGCATAAATATTTGGCATGTTTCCTCCCATGTCTTCCACTGTTTCATCCTCCTGAATGGTGTGGATAGTCCTCCTTCTGAGTTTTGAGCGAAACGTTACAAAATTTCAAGTTACAATTTCTACTCTTTTACTGCTACAGAAATATATTTTATCACTTCTAAAAAATTTGGTGCCCAAATCAAAATTTTGGGTTGACAAATGTCTTCTAATCCTTAATAACTTTCCAATGACTATTCATTTTCTCAAATGTGCTCTTCGAGATGAACGTTATGGTCCAGAGAAGTTTACGATGTTTTTCCAAATTTATCCATGTATGTTACATGTGTCTTCTTTCTCTCCCAACACATTTTTACATACCTAGATTCCAAATATAGGTCCATGGATATTATCTGTGGCTCATAAGGTTTCCATAGACTGCTCCTATTCCCCAAACATACTTCTGAGAAAGGAGTTATGCCCTCTAGAAGTAATCTTGTGCGAAAATTTTACCCTTATTGTTTTGGCTGTAAATTTCTCATACGAGCTTTGTTTTTCACTTGGGATAGCTCATTGCATAACTATCTATGAGTTCTTTTATTTGAGA
The DNA here is from genome assembly GCA_009831015.1 of Picea engelmannii. Taxonomy (NCBI): domain Eukaryota; kingdom Viridiplantae; phylum Streptophyta; class Pinopsida; order Pinales; family Pinaceae; genus Picea; species Picea engelmannii. Next base: position 132,033 of record ML821449.1, read on the forward strand.
TGAAAAGAAAGAGTGCACCTTGTACACTTTGTTCTTGTGGGTTTTGATTTGCTAAAAATGTCATTTAGTGCCTCAAAATGGCCCTGCGAGTTAATGACCTTCAAAAATATGGAAATTTAAAAAAAAATCATATAAAACTGATTGTTTTACTATTGTAATGACCTTTTAAATATGAGTCGTTGATATCAACTTATGTGTAATCTGAACCGTTGATCTTCTAAGCCTTTCTAAACCCCGTGGATCAATCTCCACCATCGATCGACATCTTGAAGCAATCAGGACTGTTGATGTGACTCTATCAGTGATCAACAATCGACTAAATCCTTTGGGATTGCATGACACTTTCCCAAAACTGTCGACCCAACCATCAACCATTGACCTGTTTCCTTGAAAAATACTTGCAACACATCGCTAATATAGTTGACTCGACCATTATCCATCGACCATCAATGATCCTCATTGGCAAATGAAACTCCTCACCAATTAAGTTGACCCGACCATTGGTCGTCAACCATTCTTGTTCGATGAAAAAAACACTTCTTCAATTCATCCAACCCGACCATCGGGCATTGGCCATTTCTTGGCTAATGTGGAAGATGCTAATGTGGCATGACATGTGGATGTTGATGTGGCATGACACGTAGAATATAACAATGCCTTGGGATGATGTAGCATGAAAAGTGGATACTTGTTGAAAACCATAACACACCCAACCCCCTAAGTAACATTTTAAGGACTGGGGAATTAACATTTTTTCTTTATTTATCTATCTATATACCTCTCTTTGAGGGAAACATCATCTTCTTCTCATCAATAGCTTTCCAACAACTATAATTATGCTTAATTACGAGTTTGGGTTCAAATATTATGGCCTCCTATGTTTTCTCTGACTAACAAGGTCAATAACCTACACATTGCCACAAGGAATCCATGTGGAAATTTGTCACTCATGCCTTCCATGATGGCAACATTGTGGTGCTGATGTGGCAACTGACCCAACTCATTTTTGTGGGGATTTTGTCCACATAATCCTATCGTCGTCATCGAACTTCATTTCGGTGAAGTACCAACTATCCATTTTTGTTGTCCCAACCATGATTCACTTATCGATCCTTTTCCATATCAAACAGTACTCAAGCCACTCATCCTACAATCCTGGTTGAGTCGATGATTAATCCTTCACCCCACACTGACCAATGGTAGATCTTTCCTACCCTTTTCTCTGACATCAACACTAATAACCAATGCCATATAGGTTTGAATCCTAAGTGTAACACCCCAAGGCCGAGCCCCTGCTCAATTGTAATTATGTTATAGGATGGTGAGACAAGTGTTATAAGTTGGAATACTTATATGTTTATTATGCCTGAGAGCCTATATGCTTAAGGCCAATGAGCCTAATTTTTGTATATGTAAATACACACATCATTAATAAAAATACAATGTTGCATGTACACCGATCATGAAGAAAGAGTTATAGGGGACTAAGCTCCACTAGGTTGAGTAAGGGAAGGGGATAAGTTTCTAGGATTACGGTCTAATATAGAGGGCTTACCTCTAAAGGAATAATATTATATTAATATTTCCTAAAGGATAAGGTGGACATTATGTGTTGTCCTAAGTTCATGGGGAAAAGGAACGAGTGTTAAGTGGAGCTCATGCAGCTTTAGGAAGACATGTGTCAACATGTGTCAACATGGGCATATGCAGATTATAACTGGGAAGAAAATCTCATTGGGGGGTTCTCTCACCATTCTCATGATGGTTTCTACCCTCGTGTCCCTCTCCATTCTCACAACCCTCACGATTATGGAAATTTTGCATTCACCCAGGGATTCGCACACTGATCCATTGCTTCATTGTTGACACCTACATCATTCACACACCTCTGGAACTTGCAGGCCCATTGAGCTACCTCGTACTTTTCCTGTGAAGCACCATGCACCTATACCTTTCTTGAGTTGTACCCTTCCTTAATGGTTTTGTTGTTACTACCAACACAGTTCCCTGATTGAGCATGGCTTGTTGTCTTCATCTATTCCATACTGAGCTTTGCTGTTTCCATCACCCTTACTGTAATTAACTTAGGAATTGGACTGAAGAAGCGGGTTTCCAGGCATGTGGGTTTGAAGAGGCGGGTTTTTAGGCTTGTAAACTGAAGAAGAATGTTGTTAGGCCCGTGAGAAACTCTCTCCAGGTGAGAGAGGTTGTTGGGGAAGCGATTTTTCCTAGAGGGAGCCCAACGACAGCTATAGTGCTTGAAGAATTCATGTCTGGCCTATTGTTGAAGCCCTAGAAGGTAAGTGGGGTAGTCGAAGGACTGTTAAGAAGAGAAGGGGAACACTTCCTGGGGTGGGACAGACATGTGGGGGATGAGAGGATGTAGGTTTTTAGTGTGAGCTGGCTCCTGGGAGAAAATCCTTTCTATTGATCTGTGTGAATTTCCTGTTGTCCTTACCAAGCCTAAGAATCCCTTACCTGGTGGAGTTTAGTCCCAGATCGAGGGTGACCCACTGCTGACCATGATGAGAAGCGTAGTCTAAGGATGGGAGGTTTGTGGGAGGTTTTCATGCAATTGGTGGTAATATATTAAAATATAAGTACCAAATATTTTTTCTCTATATGATGTGTATCTTGAAATCAAGTTATAATGTTGTTAGAATTGTATGTGTATAATGCCTATATGTTTTAACATTATTTCGGCATGAATAGTGGCATGAACATAATGCTATAGATGTTTAATTGCATTAGATAGATATGTATGTAAATATATACGGTATCAGTGCATGAAATTTATTCGGTGGCATGGCCTGGCATGTTGGTTTAAGGATGGGGATGTCACAAAATGGTATCAGAGCATTATTTGGAGTAGCGTTGCCCAACTTGTTGGTGGTTGGGGATGTTAAAAAATGGTATCAGAGCCATGGTTTCAACACTGAGTCTGGATGGGCCATGTTAGTGGAAGTTGAAGAAACAATTTCAGAAAGGAATTGTTGTTGAAATGGAGAAAATTCAAGTTTAGAACCCATGGTTTCTACACAGAACCTGGATGGGCCATGAACGAGGAATTCAGAGAAAGGTCTAGAGAATTTTGATGTACAGAGTATTAGAAGGGCGTTGAGAGAACACTTGGATTGTGTTTGGAACTACAGGAGGTATAACAGTTTAACAAATGGCCATAGAGAAAGATACCACAACACTCGTGGTGATTGGGCCGTAGGATCTGTTCGGGTGAAGGAGGATCCTTCACAACCATCATATCTGGAGAAAAGTGCATGAAGGTTAACCTCCAAGTCATTCGAACTTCGTGACTTCGGTGAAGGTTATGTGTTATAATAGAAAGAAGGGTCGAAGCTCGAAGTTTTGAAGTCCCGAAGCAAAAGAGCATACGTGGTGTGGTAGGAGGATGTCGCCAATAGTAATGTGGACCCTTCCTAGACATGCCACATGCCATGGCCTTAATTTTTGTAGTTGTACTATGTGGACCTCAGAAGGTAAGGAAGTTTGGGAGTTCAACGTTTCGGAGAATTGGGATGTGCAAGTGTAAAACATTTCGAGGCCCAAAGTTCCGAAGTGACGTGGCTTACTGGCTTCGCTCGAAATGATGTGGACACATGGGATGTGTGCCACGTGTCAGTGAGTTAAGAACCTTTGGATGGTTGAAATGCCAGTTAGAGTGTGACACATGTCACTTGCTTGATATGGCCATGTGTCCACTTCTAATATTTCTCCACGTGGGCCTCCTTTCGAGCATGGATGGTGGGGCCCCTGATGGTCACGGTGGACGTGTGGTGTCAGATTGTGAAGTCTAGAGACTTGACACTCCAGAAGAATTGGTTCATGCTGGAATGGAAGGAAGAAATAATCTAAAGTCCTAGAGCCCAGAAGCTCCGAAGTCTCGTAGCCCTAAATCTAGGAGTTCCATAGTGAGTATCAACTGTTGGATGCTGGGAAGATGTGGACCATTGATCCACCCTACTTTGCGAGTTCTCCAATTCGAAACTTCGATAGGTTTGTTGGGAAATGTTTTGGAAACCGTCGAAGACGGAGTTTCGAAGCTTTGATCTGTCGTAGATCTGAGAAAGGAATGTGGACCATAGTTCCACCTCTCTTTATGTGTTTGATAGTTCATTGTTCTATGATGTTTGAGACGCATGGGAAGAATGGAAACCTATGAAACCTCCGAGCCCAAAGTTTCAAGGCTCTGGATAAACACCCAAATCATTAGCCTTGGGTCACAGCTGTGGTCACATGCAAACCAAGGGCTGAAGAAAAGGGGATAGCACTCGAAAATTATGGCATAACAGAATTGGTCGTAGAGATAGCAACCTAAGAGGTTCTTGATCGACCAAGGCCCATTGAAAATAGAGTCGGATATTATTGTTTTGAACCATATTGGTTTATGTATTATGGAAAATTACCAAGTTTAATAGCCTGAAAAAAATTTGGTTGACTGCATATGTCTACTAACACTCCCCGTGGAATTCCAATAAGAGAGCACACTGCAACTCAAGTCCATCCCCTGTCAGGAAGAAAAAGAGGTCTGGGGTGGATGAGACATGAGGGGAAATGAACAAAATCAAACCTCCTACATTCGATGGTGAGCAAAAGAAGGATGAAGATGAAAAAGCATGGTTGTTGGGCATGAGAAAGTATTTTCAATTTCATAATTATTCTTCTCACACAGAAGGAATAAATGTCATCTACCAACTCAAAGGAAAGGAAACCATGTGGTGGTATCAACTTGTGTAGGTGCAACACATTAAAGAGAAAAATGTTACTTGGAGGAAATTTAAGAAGTATTTCGAAAAGGAATACTTGACTAAGAGATACTATGACAAGAAAATGAAAGAGTTCTTTGAACTCAAGCTTGGGAGTGTGTCAATAGATGAATATGAAAGAAGGTTTTTAGAATTGTTGAAGTATGTCTCTTTCATCAAGGATGAGAGAGTCAATATTCATAGGTACTTGAGTGATTTTCCATCATCCATCAGTGAAAAAATACAATATGATGATCCCAAAACATTGGAGGAGACCATAAGGCGAGCTAAGTGCCTATATGATCAGCAAAACGCAAGGCCAACTTTCCAAAAAGATTGGGAGGACAAGAAGAAAATCAAGATGGATCAGAGGAATAAGGGAGCTAAGACACCATTCTTCAGAAATAATCCTCGGGGACAACCAACTTCTAGAGAACCCAGAACGATTGAGACAAGTGGTCAAAGGCCAAGACAACCACCTATTCAATGTTAGGGTTGTAAAGGAGATCATATGTTTAGATATTGTCCTCGCATAAGTGACAAGGTGAGCGTTTTTCACAACGTTCAACGAGATGAAACAATGGAGGAAATGGGCATAAGTGTACCCAAGATCTATGAAACCCTAGACAACAAGCAAGAAAAGTATCAATCACATATGATTGAAGTCGAAGGTATGATGCACAACCGAACCATTACTATTTTAATTGATTAAGGAGCTATTCATAGTTATATAGATCTTAAGATGGTGGAAAGTTTTCATTTGCCAAGAAGCAAAATGGAAAATCTTGGTTGGTGTAGCTGGCTACCAAATCCAAAACAAAATTTAATGAGATGGTTAAGTCATGTCTTATGGACATGAATGGACTGAGCATAAGGGAATATTTGAACATCTTTCCTTTAGGTTTCTATGACTATCTAATTGGGATGGATTAATTGGACCAACATCATGCTATCCTAGACTATCATAAAAAGGAATTCACTTTCCTAGATGAGGAAGGAAATCATAGAATAATCTAAGGAATTCCTGGGGAACTAACTATCAGGGAAATGTCAGCAATGCATCTGAAAAAGTGTTACAGGAAGGGCTGTCAAATATTTGTATCCCATATGAAGGAAGCATATAAATATAAGGATCCAAATCTGGAGATTCATGCAGTCCTGAAAGATTTTGAATATGTGTTCAAGGAGGTACCAGGACTACCCCCAAAGAGAGATATTGATTTCTCTATAAATTGAATGCATGGAGCAACTCGAGTGTCAAAGACTCCCTACAGAATGAGCACACCAGAACTAAAGGAGTTACAAATTCAGCTTGAATAAATTATGAATAAGGGGTATATACACCCAAGTGTGTCACCTTGGAGTGCCCCAGTATTGCTCATGAAAAATAAAGACAAGAAATTGATATTGTGCATCGATTTCAAATAGTTGAACAAAGTAACTATAAAGAACAAATATCCCTTTCCAAGGATCGATGATCTCTTTGATCAGTTGAAGGATGCAAATATATTCTCAAAGATTGATCTTAGGTTAGGATATCATGAGGTAAGGATTAAAGAGGAATACATAAGCAAGACCTCCTTCAAGACAAGGTATGGTCATTATGAATTCACAGTGGTTCCATTTGGGTTATCAAATGCACCAGTTGTTTTCATGTGCCTAATGAATGGTGTTTTCCGAGAATATTTGGACAAGTTTTTCATTGTCTTTTTAGATGAAATCCTTGTATATTCCAAGTAAGAAGAATACCATGAGCATCATTTGCAGATGGTGTTGCAAGTGCTAAGAGAGAATCAACTGTATGCCAAATTGAGAAAGTGCTCATTTTATCAAAACATAATTCACTATTTGGGGCATATCATATCTGAAGATGGGATACCAGTGGATTCTGAAAAATATAGAAACCATTAGAGGGTGGACAACACCTAAGAATGTCACAGAAGTCAGATCCTTCATGGGTCTAGCTAGCTACTACAAAAGGTTCATTGCAAGGTTTTTGAGAATAGTTCACCCAATCACTTCCTTGCAAAGGAAGGGGAAGAAGTTTCAATGGATAGAAGAATGCGAAATGAGCTTCCAACAATTGAAGCAGATGTTAACCAGTGCTCCAATTTTGCAGATTTCTGATCCAAATGAATATTTTGTGGTTTTCACAGATACGTGCATAGAAGGCTTGGAGGAGTCCTTAGTTATAATGGATTTGTAATATGTTTCCAGTCCAGAAAATTGAAAGAGAATGAAAGTATCTATGCCACTCATGATTTGGAGTTGGCATCCATAGTGCACACCTTGAATAAGTGGAGGAACTACCTCATGGGAAAGAGGTTTGAGCTGAGGATAAACCACAATGGTTAGAAGTATTTTTTTGACCAGCCTACTTTGAATACTAGGAAAAGAAGATGGTTGGAATTCCTCTGTGAATATGACTTTGATATAAAGCATATCAAGGGGAAAGAGAACAAAGTGGTTGATGCACTCAATAGAAGAGTGCATGAGTTGCATGCTACAACCATTAGCATGTACCAATCACATTTAAAATACAAAATTGTGGAGGATACAAAATCAGATTTGCAGTACATGGAATTGGTAACAAAATTGCAACAAGGTAAAATGCAGCAGAAAATTGAGGATTATGAATTGGGAATTGATGGAATTCTCTTGTACAGAAACATAGTTTATGTACCCAATTCTCCTGAATTGATGAGTGAGGTTTTAAAAGAAATGCAAAATGTACCTTATGCAAGACACCCAGGATAATAGAAATCAATTTCAATAGTCAAGAGCCAATATTATTATTGGCCAGGGATGAAGAGGGAGATTGTTGAATACATAGCTAAATGATTGAAGTGTCAAAAGGTAAAGGATGAGCATAGACACCCAACAAGTTTTCTACAACCATTACCCATTCCTGAATGGAAATTGGAAGTTTTAACAATGGATTTAATCACAGGATTTCCCAGAACAAGCAAACACCATGAAGCAATCATGGTTGTGGTGGAAAATCTTACTAAATATGCCCATTTTATTCCAATGAAGACTAATCACAAGGAAACTAATGTTGTTGATATTTATATGAGGGAAGTAGCATGCTTGCATGGCATACCCAAGACAATTGTGTCTAATAGAGACCCAAAGTTCACCTCGAATTTTTGGAAGGGGTTATTCAAAGGGTTTAGAACAAATCTGAACTTCATCATAGCCTATCATCCTGAGTCTAATGGGAAAACAGAAAGGGTGAACCAAGTGATAGAGGATATGCTAAGGATGTATGTGATGGAAAAACCATCTAAATGGGAATATTATCTACACTTAGTAGAATTTTCCTACAACAATGGGTATCAAGCATCACTGAAGATGAGCTCGTTTGAAGCACTTTATGGTAGAAAATGAAACACCCCAGTAAGCTGGGACAACCCGGCTGATAGGGCAGTGGTTGGGCCATAGTTTCTCAAGGAAATGGAAGAGAAAATGTTGAATATTAAGTAGAATTTGAAGGCTTCCCAAGACAAGAAGAAAAGCTATGTTAATAAGAACAAAACTCATAGGGAATTTAAAGTGGGGGATCAAGTATTCTTGAAAGTGAAGGCCAACATAAGTTCCCTAAATCTGGGAAACTATTCCAAGTTGGCACCTAGATATTGTGGGTCATTTGAAAGCCTAGAGAGGATTGGTCTAGTAGCATATATTCTTGCATTTAATGAATCTATGTCTATACAAAATGTATTTCATGTCTCATTGCTTAAGAAATGTATACGTGATGCTAATAATGTTATTGATTGGAATGTGATTCAGGTGGAGCAAGAAAGTGCTTTTCAGGTGCATCTGGTGTGTATACTAGACCGGAAAAGCAAGAAGCTTTGGAATCGATCCATAGGGCTTGTAAAAGTCCAATGGACCTGGTATGGTTGTTAGAGAAAGATTTGCCTCACCCTATGCAATCTTGTAGAGAGGGCCTTATTCCATTTCCCTATGTAGACTTGTCTTCCCTGTTGCTAAACTCCAAAGACAAAAATATAATTTTTTCCACTTGTATGCATCTTGCACCCTATACAACAAGAGTATACGTAGACTGCTCCACTATAGCCTGCATACATTGGGATTTGTGCCAGAAAATCAAAATTAAATGTCGAGTTTCCATGTCACAAAAGGATATCTCTAATCCTTGGCCTTCCATATACTGGAAACGTTCTGACTCGGACCTTCAGTTGCATTTTGAAGGCTATAAAGAAGCCAATTCTGAATTGTGGAAGAGGGAGAAAGAATTCAACTTTGAGATCAAAGTTACTCCGGAGAAATTATTTACTTCATATTGAGTCTACATACCTTTGTACTTTAAGTTTGAACACAGTGTTCAGCCCCCAAGATCTTCTATTATTCGATGGAGAACCCCATTATCTCCCTTATATGAGTTTGCCTTTGGTGGAGTATTGAAGTGGTGGAGGCCCAGCTGGAAGGAACTTAGTTTCTCGGTTCCGAACTGTGACGACATAGAAGTCTGTAATATTTTCACTTCTATTGATCATTTATTAATATAAATACTCTCTTCCCGTCCAATTGATGTCTTGCAAATATATGAATTATTTTCCATGGGTGTATTTGTTATGTATATTAATGGATTGTGCTATCTAATGTGTTGACCTTTTATATTGCTGCAATATTCTTGTTTTTCTTGTTTGTTGAGAACTTGTTGCAGGTATATAGCTTTGGGTCGAAGTGCTCAACGATGGACATCATCAAACATTTGGATGACATATGCCTCTTTATTATCTCTCTTACACGTTGGTTTATATATCATATTGTTGGAATAGAGTTGATTTATGCAGTCATTTCCATCTATTGTGTTTCACCCTAGCCATAGAGAGATTTTCCTCATAACAGAATTGGCGACCATACCGGGGATGAATATTCTATATTAGGGTTGGAAGTACTTTTCTCCTTAGATTTCTATCATTTCTATTGTGGTTCTTTTTGTATCATTGCTTGACAACTCCTGTTCACTCTAGTTCTAAGTTTTCATCCTTTCTCCCTTGCCTGGCCTTGTTTCAAAGCATATACATGCATTTTGCCTTGACAGTCGCATATACACGCAGGTTGTCTCACTGCAAGCTGCGTATATATGTTTTGTTTTCCCAAAAAGTCATGTACACCTCTTTTCCTTGCATGTTTGCTTGGTTTGGTGTTTGTTGGGTGATATTTGATGCTTGTTGAGCCTTCTTAGGTCTTTGCAGTGTCTGTTGAGTGCCTATGGGATGACAGGAAACCCTCTTTTGGTTGAATTTCTGGGTAAATTCTATCTCTTCATCTTTACATTTTTATTGTCCTTGTACATTAGGTTGGGTGTTTTGTTGCGTGATTTCTTTCTTGAGTTATCTATTTTTTATACACAGTAGGGTTATATATCAAGTTACTTTTCAGTACATGCATTTTCAGTTTTGATATATTGAAAATACAAAAAACAAATAGGAATTTTGCATTGCTTGGCATTTTTGTATTTTTAGTTTTTATCATTAGCTTAGTGCATATAGTGAAAAATTGCATTTTTACTTCTTAATTACAGAGTTGAATTTGAAAATTGCATCATTTTTAGAAGCATATCATACGTTAAAAGTTAAAGTTAGGACTTTGCATTATTTCCATATTTACTTTTCTTATAGAGTCATAACACCATGAGTTTCACTACCATACCTTTTTGAGTAATCACGACCATTAAAATAAACGCTATAATTTAAAATTTATTAGTAACGATTTTATTTTCTATGGTGCACAAACTAGCCTAGGATTTAGTGCCTTGGAATAGGATTTTGTGAGTAAACTTCTCCAAGGCAATTAAATCAACATATGTGTCTAAGTCAGGGAGTGGAGAAATCCATTGTATAATTGGTAAGATCAGGAGGCTCTTCTCACACCAGAGTTAATCACGAGGTCATGCGAATTTGGTTGAAGGGATATCCCCCCGATACCTTCCTAGCATCAGAGATATTTCTGGGGATCTATTCGTATCTGGGGATATTGTTAGTGCCCTTACCTCCATGAGAGGCAGTGCTTTCAAGGTTTTAGGCTTTGCTACCCTGCCCATACGGTGGACCTGACTTATGAATTCTCGCATGTGCATCGATTATAGAATGGTTTATTAGTTTCTTGACTTAGGTGTCTCATAGGTTACTTGGAGGGGTTATTCTGCAGGTACCCTGGGTCATATAAGGGTTGAACAACACACAAAAATTATGGAGGATTACCTCTCCAGGGGGATCTGACCGACTGGTTGTTAAGCCCATGAGGGCCCTTATAACTGATTTTGTTACCTCTGGTCTTTAGCAAGTATTCTCAGGACCCTCTTGGGTGAGACATACCTTCTTTAGGGAGGGAGGCCACTCAGACACTTTAACCCATTTTCATGCATATTGGTTGTTTGACTTTTGGTGTGCTCTTTTCTTACTAGTTGGCCTTAGGATATATTTTTTATATTTAGAGTCTTAAGTCATCGTGGATTCAGACCAACCTCCTCTCTAGTCCCATTGCTTGTTACAGTTACCACCGGATTTCGTGTCCTTTCCTTCTAAAAGGCGTAGAGTTATTATACGTGGTACACACACATCCACCATTCAGATTTGTGATTCTACAAGGATGCGTAATGAACCTAGTCTTCAAAATTCTAGGAGCCCTTCGACTCCCATACCCAATATAGTTAATTGCACCCCTTTGACTCATGAAACCTCTATGGTTGTAGTGTCGGAGGTACCTATCATTACTATGGCCCAACCTATAGTTAATTCTCAAGCTATCGCCTCGAACCCCTTTGGGTCTCTTGGCCACTCATCAGGCTACAATGTCCAGTCCATCCCTATGGCTTCTAGTCCATTTTCTTATGGTATGCCTAACTTCACTTCACATTTTTCGAAATCCATCCCAGCTATTGGCCCTAATTATAACATTGGGATTGGGGGCAGTACACCTGCCTGCACTCCCTTTTCATTTGGTGGATCTTAAATCCCTCAAATGACTCCTAATATGGGGGGTATCCCTGCTTTTAATCCCGGGTTCAATCCTCCTACTTCTTTGTGGAATAGTCAACCTGGGGGACAAGCTTCAGCTCAAGTTCCATCCTACAACCCCACCTGCTCAGCACAGATTCCAACTAATACATTTTGCATGAGAAATCTATCTCTATCCTCCAGTTTCTAACCTAGAGGAGGTCCGTTTCACACTTTGAGAAACCCCCAACGCAGATCTAATCCGGTTGGGGACAATTTGTATAACCCTTAATAGAACATTCTAGTTGGAATGATGCCCAACCAACCTTATATGAATCAGCCTGGATGAGGGCCTTATAATGCCGAACATGACCATGGTGTTTACCATAACCTTGGATGGCCTGCAAATCCGCAAGAACAATCTTTCTTGGGAGGTTGGGGATAAATGTCACAACCCCCTGTTTCTTTTCTGGCCACGCTTAATCTTCCAGATTTGTCTAATTTGATGAATGACCCTATGAGTCATGATCCTACATGGCCCTCGGTCCCCACCAAAATTCATTTGGACATCCCAAATTTTGAGGGTAAGAATGGAGAGGATCATGGTGATCACGCCACTACCTTTCACCTTTGGTGCTCATCAAACTCCCTTAATGATGATTCTATTAGTTTGAGATTATTTCAATGCACCCTCATCGGATTTGTTGCAAAATGGTATATTGGACTACTTAGGGGAGCATATGGGACCTTTAGTTAGTTGGTGATGGCCTTTCTTAACCACTTCCAGTTGCCCATTCGTTATGGTGTTGGTCTAGAATTGTTGTTTACTTTATGCCAAGATACTGCCACTCATATCTCGGACCATATCCAGGAGTGGCATATATGAAAGAGGTTGATTAAGACCCCTATACCCCCGACCTTTCTTTTAGAATGGTTTCTTAAGTCTTTGCATGCTCCTATCTCAAAGGACGTTGATACTTCTGGGGTTACCACTGAGGAAGAAGAAATCTTTAGGGCCCAACAGTTAGATTTGATATATGCTCAGTCTAGGATGTTATACCACCTTCTTCTTGATGCACCGCGGTCTACTTACAACCGTAGGAAAAAGCTCATACCTCATGCCAATGGCATCATAGGTTCCGCCAATGTAAATTCCGCAGACTCGGTGAAAAACTAGTTGAAAGAGTTGTCTTTAAGCCAGTCTGCAGGATTACCATCCTCGTCTATGTCTTCCAACCCCACTCAGTCAGTGGATGTACACTTCATGCAATCGTCAGCCAACTCAAATGGTAACTAGAAACCAGGAGGGAATAAGAAGAAAGGATGCAATAACCATAAGGGTGGGAAAAATGGTAATAAACCCAAGGAAAATAATAATAATGAGAAGATGGGTAGTAATATTGGAGAGGGAAAATGAGAAAGACGTAAGGTGAAGTTCCCCTATAAGCTTTGCATAGATTATCACCTTACCCATTTGTGCCCCAAACTTACAGAAGCTATGAGTCTATTAGCTCAATCGCCCTTCGTGTTGACGAATCCATTCCCACATAATCAACACTTAGCCTCAAACTCCTCTAGTGTCGTAAATGCGACCGATGGAGGTCAAAACCAACATTCACAAGATGGCAATTGTTTATGTATCAATATGGTCGATGTGAAAATCGATGTAGCCACTCGATCTCAAGACTATAGTTCTGAACAAACTATTCCTAGTCTAGAATCTCCTCCTCCTCCTCCGGAGACGACTTTACGGATTGAGAATCCAAAGCCACTGCCTTGTATTCTGAAAGGAGTACTCAAGTGCTCTACCCATAATCCAAATTCTAGAGCTTCCTAGAACTAATCTATTGTTGAGGACTTGGGTCAAACCCCTTGTGCAATGTTGGATTTGGAGGTACTCCAGATGTGTCCTTCACAGAGGAATGTCTTACTCTCTACCTTAGGAGCTCTAGAACCCAATGGCTCAAAATTTAACAAGTTTGGCGTCACAAATGTTAAGCCTCACTTTCCCTACCATGTGGCTTTCCAAATCCATGTGGAGTACTCAAAGTATACCATCAAACGTGCAGTTGTTGATGAAGGCACTGCTATGTGTGTGATATCCCTAGTCTGTTGGAAATCTCTCGGTTCTTCGACTCTTTCCAAGTCATCGAACATGTTGACTGCTTTCAATGGTCACTCCTTTCTCCCTCATGGTATTCTCCCTACCTTTCCGATCCAGTTAGGTGGGAAGAAGGTAGAGATAGAAGTAGAGGTAGTTGATGCGCCTCTTGATTATAACTTGTTACTAGGTCGCAATTGGACTTATGCTCATGTCATTCATTTTTTGTACTCTTTTTTTTCCTCATGAAGGGAAGATTGTGCCAATCGATCAATTATCCTCTGTGTGCTCTTTTCCTAATGCATCTCTTGGACCGTCGATCCCTGTGATCGAGAATTCTCAGCCGGAAACTGAGAATATCAGTGTCAGAATGTATTCTTCCCTTATGGGTACTTTCAACTTCACGACGCTGAGTCACCACATTTACGCCATTTCCAGTAGGCCTTTTTCGACAGGGAGGTCCATTCATTTCTGCACTTCGTATTTGAATGATCCTTGGAACCTACCTTCCTCGACTGCATCTTGTGAGGGTCAGCCACATACTGGAATTATATCACCAACCTCTATTATTCATGTTGGATATGGGTTGAAAACCTCTGCTAGTCATGTTGAAGACCAACAACTAGCCACTGCAAGTCATGTTGGGGGCACAAATCTAGTCATTTCTAGCCACACTGCACATACATCACCAACCTCTTCAAGTCATGTTGGGGATTCATCCCCAACCTCTACTAGTCATGTTGGGGATTTGCTACTAGCCTTTACAATTCATGCTGGGAGCATGTCACCAGCCACTGTGAGTCATGTTGGGGTCATCCATACAATTGAGAAGCCTAGACATGTAAGACATAATCCCAAGTTCCTTTGTAGGCTTTGCAAAGGATATCACCTTACTCATTTGTGCCCTACTACTTCTATGGTACAAGAAGCGTGGTCCTTTCCCAGGGGCCCTTTGGGTTCTAAGTTGTCTTTGGTTTCCCAACCTTCTTTGGTTGATACAGTAGTCATGTCGACACAATATTCAGATAACACCCTTCTTCCTTTAGGGGTTGATGCATCCCTTGACCTTGTGGTCTCACATCCTATTCAACCAATGGTCGTGTCGATGCAATCTTTGACCGACACCACTCCTATTTTTGGGGTTGATGCATCTCTTGACCTTATTGTCTCACATCCTATTCAACCAACGGTTGAAGAAGTGGTCATGTTGATGCAATCTTCGGTCGATCCTACTCTTCTCTTGGAGAGTTAAAATCCTAAGGAAGTGACATTGCCTATGCAATATTCGGTTAATCCCACTCTTCTTTTGGAGGGTGATGTGTCCTTCGACCATGTCCTTAGCATTTCTAGTTTCATACCTTATTCACTAGGTAGAATTCCACTCTCTTAGAGTATTCTCCCTCCAAGTCCTAGGGTGGTTTCCTTTGATTGGAATAATCTTGTAGATAAGGTAACCTCTGCAAGTAGTTTATCCTCCTCGACTTGGAAAGCTTTGGGTTTTCCCAAGCTTGTGTTATCTCTTCATAAGTTTTTGACCTTTCACAGAAGTCCTACACGGGAGCCTTGGCCTCCCCCATTATATGCCTCCTAGAACAACATCCCTGAGTCCAAGTTAAGCTCTTTTTAGACTTGTTTTCAAAAAATGAAAAGATTGTCGAGTGATTTGTCCCTTTCACACTCGTTAAATTGGATTTGAAAGGTCGCGAGTCTTAGTTAATATATTTTTTGACTCGTTATAAAAAGTCAAAAGATCACCAAGTGAACTTGTCTTTTTCACACTCATAAATTGGTTTTGAAAAGATGTTTATTTAGCACAAGTTTATCCCCTTTTCACACCAAGTAGACTAAAAGACATAAAAAATGACATTTTTTGGCGTTAAGTTATGATTGCATCTCATGCCCTTGCTTGCAATATTGAGCCTATATATGGTTCTCACTTTGTGTTATAAACTGTTTGCCTCAATAGTTTTTCATCCTCAACCAAGCAGAGCCTTGTTTATATCCTTTGCAATTTGACACCCTATACCTAGGAGGAAACATTCCCCCGAGTGTCCATCTCCCACATGCACTTCCCTGCATTAAGCATAGGTATGTTCCACTGCCAGAACTAGTTTTTCTTACTTACGATGCTCATTTCCTCCTCTGTATCATAACATTTATTTGTCTATGAAAAAACAAAAAAAGATGGGCGGGAAGGGAGTGTTATCTTGTATCGGAAGCAGTTGTGTCACCTTTGAACAAAGCACAAAGTTATTTAATTCCATTCATCATAATTTTGGGATTAACAAGGCCTTAGGAAGATAAGCTCATTACTGAGTCCTCTCTATTGACTGGTTACTCTTCTAGTCCCTATAGATAATTTCATTGATGCCTCCTGCATCTCATGGTTTCATTATTAGGTATTTGCTTCTAGAGTCCTACATATGTCTCATGCTCTTGTTCAAAGGAATTCTATCAACCTGTATCGACCACTCCTCAAAACTCTTGACTTTGCATGTCATTCATACTGTCAGATTGTCTCATAATAACATGATATTGTAGTCATATCATGCACCTTGTCCCTACTTTCATCATTGGTAGGTAACCTTGAACCCAACAGTCGACATTTCATCATTGGTCATTGACTATGTGGTTTACCTTGTGTTCGACAGCAAGACATCTATTCACACATTGGGATTCGTGCAGTTTCTTGGATTCCATTAGCCTTATTGGTGGTTTCCTCATCTTTTTCATCAGTTTTCATCATTGGTTGTTATTCATAAGGGTATTTTTCGTGTACCTCTTGCACTTGGCACATGAGAAAGATGCACAGGGTCGTTTCTTTGTGAACATGTTCTTCATCCGATTTCCACCAAATCATGAAGATCCTTCTTTATACCTCGTGCTTACTGATGAGATATGCATTAATGCTCTCCTTTCAGCGGGTCTTTTTCCATGGACTTTAGCCCATTTATTCTGGAAACAGGACCTAGAGTCTTATGAGTACCTTGAGGCTTGCAGTCATCATTGGCATGCTCTCTCACCATCGACAGTTGGGAATACATCAATATCTCCTGATCGATGTATTCTTCAAGTGTTCAACACTAACTCCTCGATTCACACTTGTAAGAATGTACTCGGTGCCTTGATACCTATTTTCATTATCGGTAGGTTGTCTCATGTTTGTTAACAATATACATCAATGACTGGTGATCAAACGATGTCTCATTATGTTCTACCTCAACTCCTTCATTCACATGATCTAGACTTGCATCTTTGGCTGATTGTGTAGAAGACTTGAAGACATCACTATGTGGCCGCGGCTCTCCTGAGTTGTTGCTTCCTTTTCATTGGACCAGTACCTATATGACTTAAGTGATCATGGGAGATCAGATTGTATTCCATGGTATACAGACATATTCAGACTGGTTTTGAAACTGGTTCTACTGGGCCTTGTTCATGACTATGACAACTATTGGCATGTAACCGCATTTGTATTCTCCTATTCATGGCCATAGACACTTGTTTGGTATATTTTCACATGGATCTACAGTGTATTTTTGGTAGTCATGTATGAAAAGTCAGTGCAGAATGTAATGAGAAATTGAGTTCATCCAGTTGTTCCCCTACCACTCCACTTATGGGTTATTTATAATGTATTTCAGTCATCGTAGATTCTCCTCTGACCTCACACATTAAGGGGAATCTGTTAGAGCAAGATTTGTCTCACCCTATGCAATCTTGCAGAGAGGGCCTTATTCCATTTACCTATGCAGAATTGTCTTCCCTCTTGCTAAATTCGAGAGACAAAAATATAAAATTTTCCCCTTGTATGCATCTTGCACCCTATACAACAAGTGTATATGCAGGTTGCTCCACTATAGCCCGCATACATTAGGATTTGTGCCAGAAAATAAAAATTAAATGTCTAGTTTCCATGTCACGATAGGATATCTTTGATCCTTGGCCTTCCATATACTAGAAACGTTCTGACTCAACCCTTCAGTTGCATTTTGAAGGCTATAAAGAAGCCAATTCTGAGTTGTGGAAGAGGGAGAAAGAATTCAACTTTGAGAGCAAAGTTACTCTGGAGAAATTATTTACTTCATATTGAGTCTGCATCCCTTTTTCCTTTAAGTCTGAACACAGTGTACAACCCCCAAGATCTTCCCTTATTTGATGGAGAACCCCATTGTCTCCCTTACATGAGCTTGCCTTTGGTGGAGGATTGAAGTGGTGGAGGCCCAGCTGGAAGGAACTTAGTTTATTGGTTTTGAACCGTGTCGACATAGAATTCTATAATATTTTCACTTCTATTGATCATTTATTAATAGAAATACTCTCTTCCCATCCAATGGATGTCTTGAAAATATATGAATTATTACCCATGGGAATATTTTTTTATGTATATTAATGGATTGTGCTATCTAATGTGCTGACCTTTTATATCGCCACCATATGCTTGTTTTTCTTGTTTGTTGAGAACTTGTTGCAGGTATATAGCTTTGGGTCGAAGTGATCAATGGTGGACATCATTGAACATCTGGATGAGGTAGGTCGCTTTCCTATCTCTCTTGCATGCTGGTTTATATAACATATTGTTGGAATAGAGTTGATTTATGTAGTCATTTCCATATGTTGTGGTTCACCCTAGCCATAGAAATATTTTCCTCGTAACAACAGTCCTGAGGATGCAACATGGGAGCATGAAGATGCTATGCATGCATAGTACCCACATATTTTTTAATATTTTGGAAAAATCTTGTTTTTGTTGTGTAAATAAGTTTCACTAAGGACAGTGCAAAAATAAGGGGAGGGGATTGTAACACCCCAAGGTTGAGCCCCTGTTGAATTCTAATTATGTTATAGGCTGGTGAGCTAAGTGTTATAAGATGGAATACTTATATGTTTATTATTCCGAAGAGACTAGATTCTTAGAACCAATGAGCCTGATTTTTGTATATGCAAATACGCACATCATTAATAAAATTACACTGTTGCGTGTAGGCCGACCATGAAGAAAGCATTATGGGGGACTAAGCTCCACTAGGTAGGGTAAGGGAAGGGGCTAAGTGTCTAGGATTAGGGGCTAAGATAGAGGGCTTACCTCTAAAGGAATAATATTATATTATTATTTCCTAAAGGCTAAGGTGGACATTATGTGTTGTCCTAAGTTCCTGTGGAAAGGGAACGAGTGTTAAGTGGAGCTCATGCAGCTTCAGGAAGAAATGTGTCAACCTGGGTGCATGCATCTTATATATGGGAAGGCCAACTCATTGTGGGGTTCGCTCACCATTCTCACGATGATTGCTACCCTTGCATCCCTCGCCATTCTCACGACCCTCATGATTCTGGAAAGTCTGCATTCACCCAGGGATTTGTCCATTGATCCATTGCTTCATCATTGACCCCTTCATCATTCACGCACCTCTGGAGACTGCAGGCTCGTTGAGATACCCCATACTTTTCCTGTGAAGCACCGTGCACCTGTACCTTGCTTGATTCGTATTGTGCCTTAACGGTTTTACTATTTCTACAAACGAAGTTCCTTGAATGAGCATGGTTTGTTGCCATCATCTGTTCCATGCCAAGATTTATTGTTTCCATCACCCTTACTAGAATTGACTTAGGAGCTGGACTGAAGAAGCAGGTTGTCAGGCCTCTGGGTTTGAAGAGGCAGTTTTTTAGGCCCGTGGACTGAACAAGCAGGTTGTCAGGCCTATGAGAAAATCTCTCCATGTGAGAGAGGTTGTTGGGGAAAAGATTTTTCCTAGAGGGAGCCCAACGACAGCTACAGTGCTCAGAGAATTCATGTCCGACCTATTGATGAAGCCCTGGAAGGGAAGTGGGGCAGTTGAAGGACTGTTGAGAAGAGAAGGGGCACACCTCCTAGGGTGGGACATGCATGTGGGGGATGAGAGGTTGTAGGATGTTAGTGTGAGATGGATCTTGAGAGAAAATCCTTCCTGTTGATCTGTGCAACTTTCTTGTTGTCCTTTCCAAACCTAGGAATCCCTTGCCCGGTGGAGTTTAGTCCTAGCTCGGGGGTGAACCACTACTGAGTGTGATAAGAAATGTGTTCTAAGGCTGGTAGGTTTGTGGGAGGTCTGCACGTATTTGGTGGTCATCTATTAAAATATAAGTACCAAATCTTTGTTATCTGTATGATGTGTATCTTGAAATCAAATTATAATGTTGTTAGAATTGTCTATGTATAATGCCTGTATGTTTTAATGGTATTTCTGCATGAATAGTGGCATGAAAATACTCCTATAGTTGTTTAATTTCATTATATATATATATATATATATGGTATCAGAGCATGAAAGTTATTCGGTGGCATGGCCTGGCCTGTTGGTTTAAGGTCGGGGATGTCAAAAAATGGTATCAGAGTGTTATTTGGATTAGTGTTTCCTCACATGTTGGTGGTTGGGGATGTTACACTAAGCCCCGATGAAAATGAAAAAGGATCAATGATCCATATCTCATCTTCACATTCCCGACGAGATCGAATTCTATGGACATCTCAAGCATGTTTCGTCATCGACACTCTTTAGGTGAAATTTAACTTTCCATCCCCTTATTTCCAACGACGATGCCTTGGGAATCAATGGTACTAAAACAATGGCATCTAGATATGATGACCATCACTTAAAAATGAGGGTTTAATGAACCTCCTCCCCAAATGGGACCCACATTCATCCCCTTGACCAATCTTCTTGTTACACCTGTCACCACTTTTTTTTTTACATGTGGACTGCTGAGTTGGCAGGATGCAACATCATGACATCTTCATCCTCTTTCATAGCCTAAGTGTGATCTTCTATATATTGATGATGGAGGATACACTCATATTATACATGGATCGATGATTCTCATCAACTCTTGTGCCACTTCGTCATCCACACTTCCATGGAAAAACTTCCACTTCCCACTTTGGTCATCGACGACGATGCATGTAGCATCAAGGTGTAGATATATCCTTATTGTCTTTTCTAGATCGAAAACTTTCAGTCTCTCTCCGACCTTTATTTTCAATTCCTAACTTCTACAAGTTATGGTTCTCGTTCATTCTCCATGATAGAACTTTGTCGAAAAAGGGATGAGATTCACTCATCCCACCAAATCGACGGTCATAAATTCTTCTGACTTGTCTCACAGTTTCTCAACTAGTTATCCCATTGATTGGAACTTTAGTCATTTTCGAGGTTCATCTGGGCTCAGTCTAGGTATTCTAAGGTTGAAAAAAACTCTCTAAACATCATTGGTATATCAACCTCATGAATGTGTAAGATCCTTGTAGATCTTACAAACTCTCCATGACAGATTGGGTTTTTTCTCAGGATTCATGATCCTTCCTTTCTTACAATGAATTTCATGAGTTACAGGACACCCCATCACTGTTTGAATGATTTTTTTGTCCATGTCCTGCAAAATTTCCTCTCACCACAAGGTATTTGGGGACATAACAATACACACTTGTTTGTTTTCACAATTTAGCACATAAATTCAATTCCATGGTAACATAACCAATTTTTCAGAGATTTCACATAATCATTTGTAAGAATTTGCATTTCCCATTGTATCATGCATTTTCATACACATATCATTCATATTCAATTTCAACGAGCTAAGTTAAACACTTTTCTGATAAGGAAAATTTCCAAAACCAAATGACTAAGAGAGGACGACTTTCCTCCCAACCTTAGGCCTTATTGTAGAGTTCCTTCCTATAGTACGCCATCCCCATGCCAAGCCATGATACCACTAAGGAAATTTGACTCAACTGGGTTCTAATATGATGATTATCCAGGAAGGTTACTCTCCTTCCCCTTTGACACAACAGAAGTTTCCAACCTCCCACTGAGCTCATGGTCTCTACAAATTTATTAGGTAGTTTCTCAACTAGATTTACTCTGCACAAGGGAGTCCTTTATTTTCTAAACAGTCTCTCAATGACCTCCCCTTACTAGTGTTAATTTATATCCAGTAAGAACCAAGATGTAGCCCGGTATTTCTTCAACTCAGGATCCATGTATTCTCTTTTCAGGGTGAGCATCAACAACTTATAAAAGATTCCTATTTTCTTCAAGGAAATATATTCTCCTCCTCTCTCTTTGATCAATGTTCCTAAATATCTCTGCATGTTGCATTTCTCGGCCCATGAGTTCTCAGTACTCACATGCTCTACGTTTTCTCTCTAAGATCGTTTGGATGTTTGTGTGTGCACCCTTTCATGCGTTCTTCTCTTCTTTGTGGTGTGTTCTTCCACCTTTTTTCCTCATTCTTTCCAGTCCCATCAAGATTATTATGGCTTCTTGCATATGCCACTTGTAGTCTGTGGTTCTCATTCTAAAGAGGCAAATACAAAGAGTCATGCTATCAATTCATTCAATTGTCCCTTTCTCTCTTCAAGGGGCCAACTACCAACAATCACTAATTGTTCCATCCACCCCCGTGACTTCTTTTATTGGTCACATGGCTCTGCACATGTCTAGTACACTAAAGGTGTAAGGTTATGCTTATAAATCATAAGTAATATTGTTATAACAAATTCCTATTTTCCTCACTAATGTATTTTAGATTCTTCTGCACTCAACCATTTAATTAATCCTTGCTTCATCAATTTCCTATGGTGTATCATGGTCGATACTATAAATGTTGTTCCTTCTCATTCAATGGTTTGGTGTTTTTATTAAATTAAACATATTCACATGTTTCGTAACATAAATTATGTAACCTTAACAAAATTACAGTCTCAGGGGAAAATGGGGCGTTACAAAAACTCTTACTCCAACACTTAGTTATCTTGTTATCTAGTGATTTCCATACTGCAAATCATATTAGCAACTCACAAAAAAAAATAGACTATTGAAATGTTCAACTCAATTAATATAGCAGAAGGAAAAAAAATTGGAAACCAAATCATGCACACATAAAACTTAATATTTTTTGGTATATACCCCTAGAAAAACCCCAGAGGGAAAACTAGTGCTGAGAATGATTTTATTATGCTAAAAAAAGGGCTTTCATAAAAAGGATAATGGCCCACTGAGAGAAATACAACTGTAGACAAACATGGAAAAGTTTGATCTGTTGTAGAACCCATAACTACATTCTTTTCGATATGTACACGACTGTCCTTACTACACACCTACATGCATGCGCTTGTCTCCACTTGCGTGTTGAGCACACACTTGTACTAAGAGGGGGGTGAATCAGTATAAGGACATATTTTTCTTTTTAACATTCATAAACCATAATGAAGAAATCACATAAATGTAACAACAAGAAGACACAATATTTAAATTGGAACCCTTTCGGGAGAAAACTGCAAAAAAATATTTTTATAAATTTTTAGACACCAACCTATAGGAGGCATCGATCTTATTTTATTTTTGTAGGAACCAACCTATAGGAGACATCAGTCCCCTTTTCTCTTTCTGTGCACCAACCTATAAGAGACACAAATCCTCTCTAATTTTTGTAGGCCCCAACCTACAAGAGACACCAATCCCCTCTGTTGTTTGTAGACACCGACCTAATGGGGACACCAATCCCTATAGTTTCTTGTTATGTAGGCACCAACCTACTTACAAGTTTACAAGTTATTCATATGCATTTCCTTCATTGGTTTTCTTTCTACTTCTGCGTTCACCAAATCTTCTTTGAGCTCGTTACTTCTTCTTTCACTAGATCTTCTCTGCACTTGCTACTTCTGATTTCGCAAGATCAAATCGGAAATCACTCCTAATTTTTCCATGTCTTCATCAGATCTTCTTTCTTATTCTTCTAGTTATTCCTTAGATATGCCTTTACAATTTTTTCTTTCTAGAACGACGAATCTTTTTTCTAGAACACTAGATATGATATTCACTAATATTTAATTATCTCTCCTTGAATTATATTCAATCATCACACCTCAAATGATATGCATCAAAATATTACATTTTAACCCATCCACACACTTTTTCTCATAACCCTTTTCTTCATTTATACTTTACAATAAGCTTTACATGAAAAGAATTGTTCATTTGAAAACTCATGACTTTTATTAAATAATAATTAATTCCCCCCCTTTTTATTTTTAATTCAATTTTTAACATACCATGGGTGAAGTAACACCATGGGTTTTAAATCCATGTGCACTTTCACTTTTACCTTTTTTTAATCTATTTTCATGTTTACTCCACTTTCACTTTTATTCTTTGTTTTAATCCACTTTCATGTTTAGTCCACTTTTATGTAAACTCTCCACTTCCACTTAACTTTTCCAATTTTGTATTTATTAAAGTCACATTTATATTTTAATACTTACTTAACTTTGACATAATGACAATAATTGATTCGACAATCTCCCCCTTTTTTCATTGATGGCAACCCTGTACTAAAAAACAAATAATCTTTAAAAAATAGAAAGAAGTCTCCCTTGTCTGCAACTCTCCCTATCTATAATTATCCTCCCCTTGTCT